>JAESVK010000260.1:127527-137868 GCA_017140935.1 Hamamelis virginiana
TATATATATATATATATATATATATATATATATATATGGATGTATTTTAGAAAAATTCAACATATATAATATATACATGGTATTTTTATATATCAGTATAGGTAATTTTTTTTTTTTTTTAAATTGGAAAAATAAAAAAAAAACTAATTCTCCCCATGAAAAAAAAAAAAAAAAATCAACTCAAAAATTAGGTACCTTATATATATATATATGTTCAAATTATACTCATAAAATTAATAAATATTTAAACAAAGTGTGTTCAATATGACATGTACATCTAAAAATTTGAGTCTCCAATAGTATAAACACAAGCCATCAATACAAATTACGACGTTTAATTTGGTGAATCAGTAAAAATTGATTCAATCCAAGCCTACAAATTAAAGCAAAAGCTTTCTGTCCGTATCCGAATCAGGGACGTGGGATGCTGACAGCACTAAAAAGTCGGTTACTGCAAGATAAATTGTTTCTTGCCGACTTAACTAAAGACAAAAAATGCCATTTCATTAATTCGGTTATTATCAGACGCTGTGGTAGAGTCCGAATGTCCTAAATGACAAATATACCCCTTAAAAATAACAAAAACAAAGTAATTTAATCAAATGAAAATCTAATCTAATATGTATATATATATAAAAGAAGTGATAGAAATCAGGATCCAACTCAATAACTTAAGTTATTAAGTGGATGACACTTTGAGCCAATATTGTACGGGCCGCAGGGAATGACATCCACTCAATACCTAGCTCTAATACCATGTTAAAAATCAGGATTCAACTTAATAACTTAAGTTACCAAGTAAATGGTCTCTAAAACTTCTTAACCAAGCTCGGATAGTGTAAAAAATTAATGTGGGACAAATCTTTCAACAAAAAGAATTAATCAACCGGAGCCATCTTAATTAGAAGAATTCGGATTATGGAGTTTTTGGTCTGGTTTCGAAACTTTTTACTTACATCTTATATATTAGATATTTTTTTAATTGTATTATTTAATGTTTTTATCTTTATAGTTATGTTCGAAAATAAAAAATATAATAACCTTAAATCAAAAGAGGTCATCACTTAATCAAAACAACCCATCATTATGTATAATACTATATATAATCAATTAATCAAGAGGCCCCATGATGCATGAGCGCGAGCCACCTACCGGATGCCACATTCCTATTTCCAACTAACAAAAATACCAAAATAAAATCAAGTGGTCTAATGGTCTAAGATAGTAATCAAGAGAATATGGACCGAATGACCGTTTCATTCATAAAACTTTTTTAGCGATAAACGAGAATTAATAGATGTGGGGGCATGGGGCACCCCCACTCTTTGACTCTTGGCTTCTTAGGTCACATGTCACATCCTTTCTTCTTGCACAAGTTCCTATAATCCTATTTGTATGGTGTACTTTTTTTTATTTAAGTGGCAATTTGCATATTTCATCTTCTCCCATCTTTCTAATAATGGCCTCTGTTGGTAAGATAATAATTTTGATTGTTCGATAAATGAAATATAAAAGTTAAAATTCATAATTAGATTGTTTTCGGTGACAATTGTTCAATTTTTATGATAAATACAGGAATTCTATATTCTTTAAATTTTGATTTTATCAATTAGATGTAAGAATAATGACCTAAATTTTTTCTTACATTTACTAATCTTTTTTATCCACTCCACAATTATAATTAACGTCGATTAACTGAAATGTGTATTATCCATATAGAACTGATGCAAGTTTTTTTTCTTTTGAATCAGATAGATTCATATTTGAAAGATGTTAACAACGGAAGAGAGAAAATATTTTTCCTCAAAATTCTTAAGTTAAATTAATTTTTATTTTATTATTATTTGATAAATTTTATTCAGATTTCTATAGAAAAAAAAATATAAATACATTTTTAAAATCAATTGTAAACTATTTTATTTAATAGTGGATAAAATAAAATTCTCTTGGTTTTGAAGAGCTTTGTACCGGTACAGGTAAGGGTAAGTACTGTATAATAATGGGGGTATTTGTGTCTTTGGCAAAAATATCCCCGAGGTTCTCATACTTTACCTTTAATAGAGCGGTTACCATGTTGTTGTTGCTGCTCAATAGCTTCATTTGTTCTCCGACTCTCACCACCTGCAACTCCCAATATTCTCACATGTTGTATCTCGCTCTTCCCATTACAACAAAACCCTAAACGATTCTTTATTCAAAATGGCAGAATCTCGAATCGTCGTCGTTGTTTCTGCTCTTCTTTCCTTCATACTCATTTTGAGCTCAGCACTAATGGTAGAATCAGGCGTAGGAGTGAACTGGGGGACATTGTCCTTCCACAGGCTATCACCTACCTCAGTGGTAGATCTCTTGAAACATAACAAAATACAGAAAGTGAAGCTGTTTGATGCTGACCCAGATGCTCTCAGGGCTCTGAAGGGGAGTGGGATTCAGGTCATGGTTGGGATCCCCAATGAGATGTTATCTGTCTTGAGCTCCTCTTCCTTAGCTTCTGATTTATGGGTTCGTCAGAATGTTTCCAGATATACGGTTAAAGGTGGTGTTGATATCAGGTGTGTATCATATCTTATGCTTCATTTTTATTTATTGTGGTCTTTTTTTTTTTTGGTTCTCAGATTTTCTAGTAATCAGTCCTTTTATTTTCCTTCCTCTGTTTGGTTGCTGAGAAATGGCAGTGAAGGAAAATAAAAATATGATCTTTTTGAAGTTGAACAACAACCAAGTGGCATGGTTATATTAGGCTCAGTTGTGTGTATATATATATTGGGGAATCTAGTTTCTTTTCTTCTCCCACCCTTTCTCAGCAACAAATGGCTGTTATAAACTTATAATATGGGGGGATTCAATATGCTTGTCTTTGGTTGCTAAGAAGTAGAAACTCAAAGGATAGTAGTATTTGTTTTATCACGTTAAGCGATGAAAATGAAGGGAGGTGGCTCTGGGGACTAATATATTGTGTTGTGATTTGGCCTGTTCTTGGAGCAATTGGATTTCTGAATAGGAATACGTAGAGAATTCCATCAACAAGTTTGCTTAGCCCAAACTTGGTCGTTAGAATAATAGATAGTCTGATTCAGTACTTTCTATAATGGCTAATATTAGTTTTAAATGGAAGTTAAAGTGATATCTATTTGCTGCTCGATTTGATTATTGAGAAGTAATGGAACAAATTAAGAAATTTTGGGAACTTAAAGTAGCCGCTACTACTGCAACCTGTTATAAAAGTCCTGTTTTTGAAGTATTTTCCAAAGTTTCTTGTCAATGAGTTAATCATACGGACCATGAACAAAATTTCAAAATGGAACTGTCCTTGGTTGTAGATATAAGAACTGAAACATCTCAAACATACAAGACAGGACACTCTTTCTTATTTATGCCTGATAAAATCATTTTGTTAGCCACACGGGCTTCAGGTGCGAGCCTGAAATATTGACATGGGTCGGAGGACATGGAAAATGCATGGTCACGGTTCTCAGAAATTAAGGGTGGGATTGAGGGCTCAATTCTTACCATAAGACCAAAATAAATAAACCTCAGTATAAGTATTGAGTCCAGGTGGGATGAGGAAACAATTGGTTCTGAATCTTTGTTGAAGAGCCACAGTTGGTCAGATTCTTTCTGTAAGAGGCTACAAACTCACTTCCTTTATAAAAGGGAGTTCACACCTGACAGTGACAGATGCTGGTCTCTTCATTCTAGGAAACTCAAGAATTTTCTTTAATGTTTGAAACAAACTTAAGTTTTCATTGAACTGAAATAAAAATGTATTTTGCATTTGTAAATACTGAGATTGCTATTTTTCAATTTATATTTTGATTTCCAGATTTTCCGCAAGCTATTCAATTCTTACAATGTGATCACAGGTATGTTGCAGTAGGAAATGAGCCATTCCTCACAAGTTACTCAGGTCAATTTGTGTCTTATGTCATGCCTGCTCTGCTCAATCTACAACAGTCCTTGGCCAAAGCAAATCTTGCAGGCTTTGTAAAGCTAGTAGTCCCCTGTAATGCCGATGCCTATGAGTCTTCCCTCCCTTCTCAAGGGGCTTTCCGATCTGAACTGACCCAAACTATGACCCAACTTGTTTCATTTCTCAACTCAAATGGTTCACCATTTGTAGTTAATATCTATCCATTTCTAAGTCTTTATGAAAACTCTGATTTTCCGCAAGACTACGCATTCTTTGAGGGGACAACTCATGCTGTTACAGATGGACCGAATGTTTACTACAATGCGTTCGATGGAAACTTGGACACTTTAATTGCAGCCCTCAGCAAACTTGGGTATGGTCAGATGCCCATAGTTATTGGGGAGGTGGGATGGCCTTCAGATGGAGCCATCAGTGCAAATCTCAGCGCTGCAAGGGTTTTCAACCAAGGCCTTATAAATCATGTCCTAAGTAACAAAGGAACTCCTTTGAGGCCAGGTGTCCCCCCTATGGATATTTATCTTTTCAGTCTACTTGATGAAGGGGCAAAGAGTGTATTGCCAGGAAACTTTGAGAGACACTGGGGGATTTTCTCTTTTGATGGTCAAGCTAAGTACGCACTAAACCTCGGTTTGGGCAATGGATTATTGAAGAATGCAAAGAATGTTGAGTATCTCCCATATAGGTGGTGTGTGGCAAACCCATCAAGTGATCTGTCTGCTGTGGCAAACCACATGAAACTTGCTTGTAGCATTGGTGATTGTACAACACTCAGCTACGGGGGATCGTGCAATGAAATTGGAGCAAAGGGAAATATCTCATATGCATTCAACAGTTACTATCAAGTGCAAAAGCAGAAATCGAAGAGCTGTGATTTTGATGGGCTTGGGATGGTCACTTTCCTAGACCCTTCAGTTGGTGATTGTAGGTTTCTTGTTGGGATCACTCAGAGCAGCTCTCCAAGTTTTGGACCATATGGTAGGCGGGTCATTGTTTGGATATTGATTTTGTGGGGGGTTAGGTTAATGTAATGTGAGAAGAGGTTCCTCAAGTGGGTTTTTCATTGTCCCCCCTTTTGAGACTTTATAGGTTCAACATAGGTGAAAAAAATACTACAGATATCTAGATTAGAAATTATTCGATGTTATTGTAGCGTTTAAAGTATTGATAGACACAGTAAATCTCTTGTACTGAATTATTCAGTTGCAAATTTATATTAATGTTAACTTTATTTATTTTTAAATTATTTTGATGAATCCTGGTCTATTGCATGGTCAAGGTTTTGTTGTTATTATTATTATTTTGGTCGATCTGTGCATGGTCAAGGTTGATGCATGAATTTGTGGTCAAATTGAAAGGGCTCAGTCCCCTGTTCTCCCTAATTTTTATACTGAATCTGAGAATGCCCTCGAGAAGCAATGGGATGGACCATCGTTAGACAATAATTAATGTTTGCGCTAAACTTTTGCGTTAGATTTAAATCTATGTTTAACTTGCAAATGATGATATTGTTCCTTAAGATATCCATTGGAAAGGCCTTATAGCTAGGAGGAAGAAGTACAGAAATTTCTTGTTTTCCAAGCCATTTTTAGTACATGAGGTTATGATGACTGTGACAACCATTAAAAAGGAAAGTACAGGAGGAATTGTTAAAAGCATTTTTTTCCTGGAGAAAGAAGTTCCAACTCCGAGTCATTGTCTCGTGAGCATGCAGCATGCGAAGCAGCAGAAACACACATGCACCCACATATCTGTGACGCTTCACTTCAACGTGCAACATCCATCTCCACAACATACTTCCCCACATCTGATTTGTGGCTTCCAAATGAACCAGCAGCACCTACAACCTTCAAATGTCATGAGCATACTTCATCAGCAAAAAGCCCCAGATGCAGGTCTCAAACCAAAGCCATGACGTAAGTGCTTTGAAAAATTGCAGTGCCATTACATTTTTAGACTAGCTTTTTGTTTCATTTCTTCAATTTTATGTCTTTTCGATCAGCAATATGTCTATCTTACCACCATGCACTTGTGCAAAGATATGCATACGAACACGATACGTATAGCGGTATAGATAACATTTTTAGAGTTAATGCAGTATCATCATCTAGCAGAATGACATTAAATTAATACATTACCTTGAGGATGAGCCATATCCTTGACAGTTTCCAATTGAACCCTGGCAGTTGCATTTGCAGACATGGCAATGGATGCCACTACTAGGAGCAACACGAGAGCAGTCGCCAAGGTTCCCTTCCTCACCATCTTCTGTGCCTCTTAAACTCAAGGATCGAATGGCAAACCCTTCTCTCTTGCATCCTATTTATACTAGAAACTTGCATCTCCATCGTCAATAATTTAAACGCAGAAGGGGGATGACTTTGCAAATTCTGTCCTCATCCAGGCTGTGATGCCTATTACTGGCCGGCATCCACATATTGTCCATTATCGTTGCGTGAGTTATCATCAGCTTCTGAGTGGTATAACCCACCCCTGTTTGTCATTTTTGACTTGGTGTGATCTTATCTTTAACACCCTTATCTCCTCGTCACTCTCATCAATACCTGAGGACAAAAACAGAATTGTAACAGTTGGAACCTAAATTGAGATATTTCTCATACGTCTCGAATTTACAAGTTGAGCAATGCACATTGAATTGATTCATATATATATATATATATATATATATATATATATATCCACCCAAAAACCCAGATGATAATATTATTGACATCAACATGGCACAACGAATTATAACAAATCCTTTTTCTTTTAAACTCTTTACAATCTACAGTCGTATTAACAATGTCTATTCTGGTTTAAGAACTCAATTTCAAGTGTTATGTTTCAAGTCTGGGAAATGATATGAATCAGTTTGACCAAAGCGAAATTGTAAGGTCATGCTAGTCTGTTGCTCTGTTTTAGTACTTCTTACATTGATGATCTAGAGAGTTTTGTGGTGGAACTGAGCAGATTGAGTTTTTAACAACTTCTTTCAGTCCTTATTCACAGTGTACTTAAAACTTGTCACTGCAATGACAAAATGATGCAGCGTTTTGTATATTATGAAAACATGATTATTTTGCGCCTTTTTTTTTTTTTGTGAGAATATATTCGAATTCATTAAAAATCAAATACATAAAAGAAATCCTCCCCCCTTAATTTGCATCCTCTACAACAATTTTCCATGGCTTAGAAGGAAAATTACTGAACCATTCAAACTCAATCTGATTCTAGACCATGACCTATCTTAGCCAAAAATAAGCTGACTTAGTTGGAGGCGGCAAATCATCTCTCTCTTGAATCCCCACCACCCAATTAAAGTAAACTAAGATAACTTTTCTGCTTTATGTACAGATAGAATATTATAACAGTTCATATCTTTCTTTGTCTTGGTTGCTTCATTTGGTGTTAGCTCATCGGGAAATTCTGCAGTCTCCCATTATATTGCATTTTTTTTTTGGACAACCAGAATTTTTCAAATTTTATTTATTTTGAAACTTTCCATCAAATTTTCCAAATTATTTGTCCGAAATTTTAGCCAAATAAATAAAAGTATATTAAGATGGATTACTCTTTAGATTTGTCCTAAATTTTGTCCATTTTGGCTCACAACCAAAATTTTTTTATGTTAATGTAATCTCAATTTGATTCAGGCACCAAGTCTGGATCAGAGACTCAAGTTACTAGCTTTCCTTGCATCCTACTTGGCTTTATCTGTGTTGGGTAAAGAGATTCAAGAGTTGGAAGAGAGAGCCAAGAGAAAGACTCAAGTCAAATCATGTTAAGGTTCCAGTAATAACCCAGTTTGAATTGCATATGGAAATCGCATGCAGTTCAACTGAATTTGATTTTCCTTCAAAAGTAAAGTCTGAAAAAGGATTGCTTATAGAATATAGAAAAAGCTAATAAACCATTAAGCTCAGCTCAGAAGGAAAAAAAATATTCAATAAATTCACAAGTACCCAAATCTTCCTTTGACAATGAGAGTCAATATTAGGGAGAATCATGTGATTCTACAAAGACATACCCTAATTCTCTGAAATAACTAAAGTTCTTTAAGGGGCCTTCCACTCCAAGAACACATCATTTTTTCGATTCTCCAAACTGCCTGTTCAATTGATGCGTTACTCGTACAACCTTATCTTAGTGGTTATGTTGCTTTGACAAATTGGGCAAACTTTCATGTCTCTTCCACAATAGTAGCATGTCTGCAAACATATACAAAAGTTAAATGAGCTAAGGAACAATAGAGGAGGGGGGATTTCTAATTTTGGCATCAGTTTTACCTGATGTCCACAACCAAATGCAAGTTCTTTTTTACTCCAGAGACATACAGGACAATTCTGTGAGCCATAAAAAAACTATCAAGAACTCGATAGAGAAAAGGGGTGTATGCAATCTTACAGTATAAGGTGTAGCATGCAAGGTCTAAACAAACTACAGCCTACCCGACTTTGTGAAAAGTTTTCTGTTGGGTGTTGAGGAGGAGCATAATGAAATTCAGCGCTCTGTTCAAAGCTGGATGACCGTGAGTTCGTTGGATAGGGATTGGCTGAGTTATAGTTCCCAGTTGGAGGAGGAAGAGGAATTCTTGCAGGAGTTCCTTTCCCACAGCTGCAAGTGATCGATCGTAAAAGAGTAAGCATTCTAAGCACTTGGCCATATTTTCACAGCTGAGCCATATGTAAGTAAAACAATATGCAAGCTAGCGACCATACCCCAAAAGCTGGAGGTCTATTGTTGCTTTGTACTGTGATGGTATTTCCATTAATGATGCCAAAGCAAATTCTGCCTCCTTCTTGGATGTGGGGATGTGTCTTGACATAATTTCTGTAAAATTCACAAACTGCATGGAACAACCACAGAGTGAATTCAAAGTTGGAACATGGACAGAAGTTGGTTTCATGAGTGTTCCCAGTTCTTTTTACCTGGAAATTATCAAAAGCCCGAGAAGGAATGTTATCATCAAACTGCCGTATCATATCCCATGGTCCATCACCAACTCCAACCAATACAATCGACAGTGGATAATCACTACAAGGAATGGATAGGCATTCAGAGAATGTAATTGATTAATTACCTCATACAGAAGGAAGGAGTATTATGTAAGATTTACAACCTTGCTTTGACAATAGCGTCAATTGTACTTTTTTCTTGAGGACTCAACTGGCCATAATCTGTATCTACACTTCGTGTGACCTTGCATATCATGTTATCATCGATAGTATCAAATATAGAAATTCACAAGAGAAATAAGGACGGACCACCAGGGGAGGAAGGGGGAAAGGGAAGAAAACAGCAAGTATTGAGTTTCAGCAGCAAGCGACTATGATTAGCAAGAAATATTCAGGGATCTAAAATCTATCTATTAAGGAATTTGCAGATTAAAAAGGAAAGAAGCTATTAAACATTAGAAGAGTGTGAGAATTGCACGACTGACCTGTCCATCAGCAATGATCATAAGCACATGAAACTGACCATGACTATTATCCACAATTCCAATAGCAGTTTCAATGATTGGACCGAAGGATGTTGGTCCTGTTAAATAAAGAAATCCTCATTTGCAATTGTTCTAATAAAAAGTGAACAGAGAAACAAGTTAGAAGAACAATTTAAACCAACCAGCTAAGCGAATTTGTGGAACTAATTCTCTGTAACGACTAAGTACTTCCTCAAAGCCATTGCACGACCTTTCATCTGGATGAAAGCTGAAAACTTCTTGATCATGAGTAGATGCTGTAACATAGAGAAAGATGACATTAACTTAAGTTTTCAGATCCCTCAGAATAAACCATCAATGAAGATACTATGCGTGATGTATACATCCAGCATACAAGCTAGGAACTTGTATTGTATACTGACCATCACCAAAGCCAAAACAAGGAATTAAATTATCCTCATCAAAAGCTGAAAGTGTCCTTCCGATGATTGATATTGCTTGTTCATATGGATTTAGAGTGTCTCCAAGGTGATGCAAGCTCTTATGATTGAAAGATTGTGCACCTGTCCACTCATTACTTTTTGTAAAATCAATACCTACGATAAGATTGGAAGATTCCAAGCCTGCATGGGCAAGAGCTTCTGTCACCTGTAACCAATGGAAAATTTTAAAAAAACTACACAAGACTATAATTGGCAGGATTAAGAATTTTAAAGTAGCGACAAAGAACAACATACTTACTCTCATTTCTTTTATGTGTAATATACTCAAGGACAAACACAAAGCAAAAATCCAGTAGAATAGTACCTGATCTACAGAGCTGTAGTCGTCACCAATTCTTGCATACCCAGAAAAAGAAGAGTAACGTGAAGGGGATGGAGTCGACTGCGACCCATAACTACGTGAAGTATCGCGGTGGTAACTCTGATGACTGGACTGTTTGCCTCCCATATTCAAGTCTGCAATTTTC
>JAESVK010000260.1:142868-164407 GCA_017140935.1 Hamamelis virginiana
ATGCAGTTTGAGTTTACTTTTCCTTCTTTTTAAATAGGAATAAGTACTTAATTAATTGCATGTTATATACCAAGAAACTTAGGCTTCAAACTCCTCTTTAATGTCATGGTTATACAATTAATCAAAATCTTAGTCCACTTTTTTTCTTTTTTTTTTGCAGGAGGTTGTATGGGCTGTGCAAGTTGATAGGGATAAAAATACTAACAAAATAATTAATGGTATTTAAGCAAGCAAACTGATCAAGATTTAAGAGATTTTGAGGGAATACATACAGTGCACATAGATACACATGCATTGTTGCTTGGAGTGCTAACAGATGAAAGAAAAAAATACACAACACCCACCACCTTCTCCACTCCTTCCTCTAACCCTTTTCCATGAAAATCAGAGAAAGATTTTCTAACCATCCAAACGCTAATGAAGCAGATTATAACAACTGACAGGGTCCCCATTTGCCAAATTAAACAAACTTGGGAGCCGGGTGATGGAGCTTGAACTTAAAAGTAGTGCAATCCCCTAAATGAAAGGGGGCATCTGAATGGGTACCATGAGCTCTCTTGTTGCCATAACCAGGATAGTTGTCCTTGTTAAAGGCCACACTCTCATGTAGAACCAGCCCAATCTTCTCTGCTTTCTTCACTAAATCCCATTTGTTATAAGGCTCACCCTCCTTGTGGCTCACATGAATTTCACCATTCTCTCCCTTTAACAGCACTTTTGCATTCTTCAGAAACCCCTCTACCAATCTCTTGTTCAACCTGCATCATTCAATCCTCCCATCATCAATTCAGATTTCTACTTCTATTCAACTTGAATTCTTTTCCAAGACCCACTAAACAATCATCATCATCATCAGATTGTGTCTTAAAATCAAAAGCCAATATGAGGGAAGAACAGAGGACTTACAGGATCTGGCAATAGCTAACCTCAGGATAGAAGAAACCAACATGAGGGAAATTGTAGACGATGCGATCGAATCTCTGAGTCCTAAGGAAGAAGTGTTGACTCATCTTCGTTGCATCTACTCCGTACAGTACCAAGCAACCCCTTTCTTCTAGCTCCCTCACGTTTTCTATTCCATTACTGTACTTCCTCGCTATTTCCTCTGCAGAATTTGTAAACCAATTCATCTTCCTTTTTTCTTTCTTTTTTTCAGAAAACAAAACCCAGTAGAAAAATTCCACAAAATTTTTCATCAAAAAAAAAAAAAAAAGTAAAAAAGTGGGTAGAGAGAGAGAGAGAGTTGTAGGCTACCTTGCTTGTCGAGAGAAGTGGCAACCATGTTGCAGGCTGATCCAAAAGCTTTGGCTAAGCATAGGGAGAAGGAAAAATCCCCTTCTCCCACCAACAAGATCTTATGTGAGGAAGAGTAGTGTTGTATCCATTTCTCTGTTTCTCCCTCAGACTCCTCTTCCGATTCTGTGTCTTGCTCATCTTCTACTTCTATATCTTCGCCTTCTTCTCTGTCTCTGCCCATTTAGTAAAGGTATAAATGCCAAAGCTAATCAATAATGGAATGTGGAAGCTTTATTTACACTACTGTTACGTGTTTGCTGTATTCCCAATCAATCAAAATATTACGCTTTTTTTTTTTCAAAAGTTATTACATCCCAACATTCTCTCCCTTTTTTTCCTTTTTCTTTATTTTTTTTGCAATTTTTTTTTTTTTTGTTTATTTAATCCTCATTCTTCAATAAATTAAAGAGTTCAAAACCAATGTCTCACTCAGGAGGCGGAAATACATTTGGATAGCCATATAATTTAATTGACTGTAAAGTAGATTACATTACATTATCCGGAATACATTGGTTGAAGACCGCAATCCATTTTACAGTCTTTCTTCATGGTAGATTACACCTGTAAAGTGGATTACATCTGCACCATGACACGCCAAACATGATTTAAGTTATATAATGTAATATGAGATTACATTACATAGCTCTTTACAGGCAACCAAACGCCCCCTCAGTTAATTGTAAGTTAAAATCTAATAATTTATTAATTATTTAAAGTATTAATGAATTTAATTTGACTTAACAAATTGATAAAACTTAAAAACAAAATATGAATTTGGCTCGTTCATTTTATGAGTGAAATTCAAACAAATATTTTGTCAAACTAATTCCAAATCAAAGTAGAAAAAGAGAAAGTGAAAACTTATCCAAACATACCCTTACCTTGTGTTACGATTTCCTTCTAATGGAAGCAACTGTGTATTATCTGAGAACAAAAATTTTTGTCGATAAAACAAAAATTTAATCATCTACCGTATTATTTGTGATACATTTTTAGGATAATAATTTATTTTTATTTATTTATTTAAAGAGACAACGTTTACCTTAATTTCAAAACAAATAGGAGTTGCTAAGGTTAAAAACTTAAAATAATTGATGGGGTGTAAATAAAGTTTCAGAAACATGAGGGCTACAAGGTGTAATTAACAGAACTAGTGAGTCATATGTGGAATTAAGAAGAAAGAATATTTTAGATTTTTATAATGGAAGGATCTAGAAACCCTAAACTGAGTTTTGTTTGCATATATAGAGACTTCCTTCCTCCAACCCTAATTGGAGTTGCATATTTTCTTTCTATAGCTCAGCTGCTCTCGTCGACCTTCGTTGACCAGCTCGTTGCCTCTTATTTTCATTAGCTCATAGAGAGAGAGAGAGAGAGATCAGATCAATGGCGGATACAGAGACGTTCGCGTTTCAGGCAGAGATCAACCAGCTTTTGAGTTTGATCATCAACACTTTCTACAGCAACAAGGAGATCTTCCTCCGTGAAATCATCAGCAACGCTTCCGATGTGAGTTTCCTTTACTCTTCTGTATTTTACTTCTTGTTTAGGGCTTATCGATCCAGATTTGGTTTATTTCTCCTGCTTTTATGATCAGTTCAAGCGATCTCTCAATCTAATGACTGATATAGGCTTTCCTTTATATACTTCGTTGGTTTTTTTTTGGGATAATTTATGTACTTCGTTGTTGCTGTGTATATTTTCATGCATTAATATACATACACCGATTTCTGTGTGTGCGCGCGCGTGTATATATATATATTAAGATGTATGTTATGTCATAATAGATAGTTCTCATCCCAAGAACGTTGATGTTATTGGCTCGGGCTTTTAGAATTCAACTTGTGTTTGTTATATACACATAAATGTTATTATCTGTTTTGCGTTTCAAATTCCTCATTGAAACAGCGTTCCCTCCTGATATTGACCTTTTTTTCCCTGGAGCTTACCTGCAATCAAATTATGATTAACTTGTTATTGTTTTGTAATCCCGACTTCATATTCGAGCGAAAAATGAATTTTCTTTATTAAATTATCATTTTTTGCATGTTTTTTATGAGTCAAGATGCTCAACTGACTATTAAATTTCAGTGTTTTAATTGCATTCCGGATGAGAAAACTCTTCAATGAGCATGAAAGTGCTTGTGTTTGAGCAAGGTTAAATGGTAGTTCTATTCTATATTGCTTCTTTGCCTTGTACAAGGATCAAATCCCTAGGATATTGTGTAAAATTGCGCACTAGGACCCAATTAACTGTCTGATGGTTTGTTGTGTAATATATCTTGTGATATTAAAAAATCTCACATGACCTAATTTATTCCACTTTGATGGGACTGGTAATAGGCTCTGGACAAGATCCGATTTGAGAGCTTGACTGATAAGAGCAAGTTAGATGGTCAACCTGAGCTTTTCATCCATATTATTCCTGACAAGACCAACAACACCCTAACTATCATCGACAGTGGAATTGGAATGACCAAGGCTGGTGAGTAGTGGTTCTCTCAGTATTTATCAGTTCAGAATACACTATTCTCTTAAGTGTTTAAGATTATTTGTATCTTTGCTGCACAATTCTTATTTTCATCTTTCATATCATTTGTTCTTTGTTGAATTTTCCAGATTTGGTAAACAATCTCGGTACCATTGCAAGGTCTGGGACCAAGGAGTTCATGGAAGCTTTGGCTGCCGGTGCAGATGTGAGCATGATTGGACAATTTGGGGTTGGGTTCTACTCGGCATACTTGGTTGCAGAGAAGGTCATTGTTACTTCAAAGCACAATGATGATGAGCAGTATGTTTGGGAGTCTCAAGCCGGCGGTTCCTTCACTATCACCAGGGATACCTCTGGTGAGAGCCTTGGCAGGGGTTCAAAGATCACCCTCTACCTCAAGGAAGACCAATTGGAGTACCTTGAGGAACGGCGTCTGAAAGATCTTATCAAGAAGCATTCTGAATTCATCAGCTACCCAATTTCTCTTTGGATTGAAAAGACCACCGAAAAGGAGATTTCAGATGATGAGGATGAAGAAGATAAGAAAGATGAGAAAGATGAGGAAGGTAAGGTAGAGGAGGTTGATGAGGATAAGGAAAAGGAAGAGAAGAAAAAGAAGAAGATCAAGGAAGTGTCCCATGAATGGTCTTTGGTTAACAAGCAAAAGCCCATCTGGATGAGGAAACCAGAGGAGATCACCAAAGAAGAGTATGCTGCCTTCTACAAAAGTCTCACCAATGACTGGGAGGAGCATCTGGCTGTAAAACACTTCTCAGTTGAGGGTCAACTTGAGTTCAGGGCCGTCCTTTTTGTCCCTAAGAGGGCACCTTTTGATCTCTTTGACACGAGGAAGAAACCCAACAATATCAAGCTCTATGTTCGCCGTGTATTCATCATGGATAACTGCGAGGAGTTGATCCCTGAATATCTAGGCTTTGTGAAGGGTATTGTGGATTCTGAGGATCTTCCCCTTAACATTTCCAGAGAAATGCTGCAGCAGAACAAAATCCTCAAGGTTATCCGCAAAAATCTGGTCAAGAAATGCATCGAACTCTTCTTTGAAATTGCTGAGAATAAGGATGACTACAACAAGTTCTACGAGGCATTTTCGAAGAACCTAAAGCTGGGTATTCATGAGGATTCCCAGAACAAAACAAAGCTTGCTGAATTGCTTCGCTACCATTCCACCAAGAGCGGAGATGAGATGACCAGCCTGAAGGACTATGTCACAAGGATGAAGGAAGGCCAGAGTGATATCTATTATATCACAGGAGAGAGCAAGAAGGCTGTTGAGAACTCCCCTTTCCTCGAAAAGCTGAAGAAGAAGGGTTATGAAGTTCTGTTCATGGTTGATGCCATTGATGAATATGCAGTGGGTCAGCTGAAGGAGTTTGAGGGGAAGAAGCTTGTGTCTGCAACCAAGGAGGGCTTGAAACTTGATGAGAGTGAAGATGAGAAGCAGAAGAAAGAAACTTTGAAGGAGAAGTTTGAAGGTCTATGCAAGGTGATAAAGGATGTGCTGGGTGACAAGGTTGAGAAGGTGGTTGTATCTGATCGTGTTGTGGATTCTCCCTGCTGTTTGGTTACTGGAGAGTATGGGTGGACGGCTAACATGGAGAGAATCATGAAGGCACAAGCAATGAGGGATTCTAGCATGGCAGGTTACATGTCCAGTAAGAAGACAATGGAGATTAATCCGGAAAACCCAATCATGGAGGAGCTCAGAAAGAGGGCTGATGCAGACAAAAATGACAAGTCAGTGAAGGACTTGGTTCTCTTGCTGTTTGAGACTGCTCTGCTGACCTCTGGCTTCAGCCTGGATGACCCCAATACCTTTGGCAACCGGATCCATAGGATGTTGAAGCTGGGGTTGAGCATTGATGAAGAAGGCCCTGAAGCTGACACTGATATGCCCCATTTGGAGGATGCAGATGCTGATGCTGATGCCGAGGGAAGCAAGATGGAGGAGGTTGACTAAATATTAACTCCTAAAATTCGGATCATTAGTTTCTATGATTGAGGGTTTGATTTTCTTGCTGCCGTCTTTTGTGGCGGTGTGTTTTAATTTCTATGTTTATCAAGGAAGAATAGACAAGTTAATGATGGTTTAGACATTTATCGTTTTTGGGTAATTTATAGATTTTTATGCCTCTGCTGTTATTTTGGGATAGCCAAATTGTTGTTGGCCATATCCTGTTATGTTCTTCAGCGTTACTCATGGAGATAACAGGTTATGCTATTAGTGCTCTTTTTCTTTTTTTTTTATTTCGTGTGATGCTTATTTGTGTAACAACTGTCAGGAGGTAGGGAAACCAAGGACTATGTGAAGCTGTGGTAGAGTTTGTAGGTGTGCCTTTTTAAGTTTTAACATCTCTATTTCTCAGCATATTTTTTTTTATGTTTCCCAGTATTGTGCCCAATTGCGCCTCTGCATATGACTACTGCATCCGTGATAGAAATTAAGAGAGGGGGGGAGGAAATGAACCATTATCAGACCAGTGCTGAGCCTGTAAGGTGTGTGTGTGGGCTCGTATTTTTCTTTGTTTTTGTATGAGAGAAGTTGGATCTTTTACTAGTTCACAAGATAAAATTTTAAGTTTTGGAACCATCAGTGAAGAAGAACCCATATTCTTACTCATTATCAATTCTTAAAGGATAGAAGTTTAATTCATCATCAAAGGAATGAAAACTTGGGACTTGTATTGTGGTAATGGAAGTAATGGAGCAGAGGGAGTTCGAAAAATGACCAATGCTTATAAACAGAGGCTACTAAGCGTTGAATGTGACTGATGCTCCATTTTAGTTGTACAATAGCAATTCGATGGGGATAACAACAGTACCTAAATGCGATGTGGACCATTTAGGTCTTCTCATTTTGCTATATATAAACTCATTGTATACTCTCGGAAAATGAAATAAAATGTCAGTAATTCTACATGTGTCAGCCTGCCGGAGCTATAAAACAGAGCGCATTCAGACTGACTCAACAAAATAATGTGCATGTCCAAATTCCATGGCATGCTTCGCAGAAACATAGCATAAATTATTTTTTCACTCTCTCAAGGAAGCACATAAACAGACAAACAACAACTGGATCCCATTTGTTCTTAGCTGAAAAGCCTCATCTATCCAAAAAGGAAGACAAACTTCTAGTTATCAAAAGGGGGGAAAACAAAATAATAATAATAATAATAAAATAAATAAAAATAAATTAAACGAAACCAATATTTTCCCTAACTGCCTACTGTTATAACTCATGAGCTCAATATTTGCACACCAAAGGACCAACATAATTCAAGTATCTCCTCCATCCCTGTTGGAGACTTGTAAACTTGATGTAGGTCAAGTATCATCAACTTGTGAATGAAACACAAAACTCGGGAATGTGGTGGTGATGTCTCTGCCCAAGGAAAAATAAAATAAATATTAGTCGCTTCAGCTCACCAGATGCACTGTTGACAACATAATTAATGTAAATACCCTTTCACAGAAAGCAAAGTTATTCTACTCATTAATCTGGAATGTAGTAGGAAAAAAAGCAGCAAGTATAAGATAAACTGAAAATCCTACCAAGGGCCTTTTGTAGCCCAAGTAGTATCTGGGATTCCCATGCAGGCCTAGAGTAAAACAGGTTTCAGGTTTGAAACTCACTGTTCTTGTTAAAAGGGTTCTTTCTTAATTTGTTAATAATCGCATCTGAGTTTCTTGCTAGGTAAAAAAATAAATAAATAACTCTTAAAAACAGAATCCTGACATTTCCAAGTGGAGCACATATTTTTGAACCCTAAAATTAGGCAAATCTAGACTTAGAGAAGCATCAATGACTAAAAGGCCTAAAAGCAAGATGGTATGTCATTAAAGAACACACATAATCTGCACAGAATCTCAAGGTTAACAGATGATCTAACAAAGATAATCATATGAGATTTTGTGTATCTGATAAAAAATAATATCAAAACTTTTGGTCCAAAACAGTACCCAGGATGGGTGGTCTGGTTAATCATAGAATTGAACTCATTTTCTCAAAGACAATAGGAATACTCTCAACTGCTAGGCCAATGAGATCAAGATTCTTTGCTAGCATAAGATGTAGAATAAAGATTGTACATATTGCCTAGGAGATGGGATGGCAAACCAAAACACCCTTGCCCGCTGAAGGCACAGAGACTTGAGATGATCTAGAGGCAAGAAAAGAAACTCTAATTATAAAAATTTGGAGAAGGCCAAAAACAAAAGCCTCTTTGGACATCTGGTGTATCCTGTTTGATCAGATGGTTGGGCAGCATTCAGCCAACCGACCACCTTTCGGGTTCAACCTTCAGCTCAGTTGACACATGTCATGGAACGGTGAAAGGCTGAACAAAGAATCAAACTTAAAAAACTTAAATTGTGCAGCATGGTTATAAGAGTGCACAAAAATGCTCGTAGGAACACATGCTTGAACAAGCATGCACGCGCATGTACGTAGAGACACACCCAGAGAGCTTAGGGCTTAGTGATCTAATCATACTATCAATCCATTTGGATTTTTATTTAATATAGAAAATGCACAATTAATGGTACTAAATGTAAGACTCACTTGAGGTATTGAAGAGTCATATTCTTCAAAAGGGATGGATGTCGCAGAACAAGGCTTCGCCACTCTTCCTTGTCAATCTTCCCATCATGTTTAGTATCAGCTTCCTCAAATGTCTGAAATAAAAAAAGGATAATGACATTTCTGCTGAGAAGATTAATGCAAGATAAAAATGTTTTAAACACTTGAAGAGTCATTGTGTAATGTTGTGTAACAATTAATTAATCGGATTGAGAAAATGAGGGCATAGATAAATCAACATATTTATGTAATTATTAAACATCATCATGAGACAAGTTGTAATATGGCTCTGCAAATGTAATATTCAAACCAAACTACCACTTAAAAAAGTTATATGCAAGATGATAATATTCGAGCACACTTATTCAGACAATTCCTGTTTTCCCAATGTAGCAGAAAACCTCTTATAACAAAGACATTGGTGGTTCAAGATTACCATCTACCGTTAAGTACAATATATGGCCAAAAGAAAATGAATTTTGACATGACAGAGCCTTATTTAGAGGGAAGGGGTCTCCGTTAGCAGCCTAAATTTATCTTAAACCGTATGGCATTCATCTGATAATTCATAGTGAATAAGATTGTTCACAACTATTCCAATGAAGATGAAATCCTTAGAATGCCCATTGATTGTGAAGGAGATTAACACTTAAGTGCTACCAACAATTAATAAAAATTGCCTACATGCTTAGTAAATCATTTCTCTTCCCCAGAGTACATATACTCCCACCATATGATATCCAATCAGCAAATTGTTGATCTTTCCACACATCTATCATCCTTAATTATCAATCATTGGATCATTAGTTGTGGCCAAATTTCGTCTTATCCTACAAAAACTTAGTAGCCTTCGACCCCTACTCAACATTTTTGCATAGACTTCAAACCCCACTCAACTTTTTTTTAATCATTCAAACTTGACCTGCTTCGACGTCAACATCACTGAAGCTCTCTCCTCACAAGCAGTACATCAGATTTGGAAACACAACTCAATTAGTTGCCCTCGCTGTAAAGAGTGTTTAATGATCCCATCAGTCCTGCAATTCAACTGCAGTGAGATATCCTCCCAAGGAAAACCTTAGGAGTCATGCTTCATCATAAAAAGGCTCTGCTTACTGCAAGTTGCAAATGCAACAGACACCCTTCCTGCAATTCTGTTGTAATTAGATTTCCTTGTTAAAATCTCTCCCCAGCTTGATCCAAGGAGGTCATGTCCTTTCAAGAACAAATTACCAAGTATATAATTGCATCCTCTTCCAGAAAACAAGATCACGAGAAAGTGGACCTTTACCGAAGAACCACAAAATGTGATCGAGAAAATCTATGGGGCAGATATTTGCTTCTTTACGTGTTGGAGAAAATGGGGGATCCTTGCTTTTTATTTCAGAATCAATCGATGTAATTCCGAATATATATAATCAACATCAAGATAAAGCTTTCAAGATTTTAAAATCAAAAGCACCCAGAATTATGTCACAGAAGGAATTAGCAGAGGAAAAATTCATGTGCAGACAATATAATTTAAATGATAAGCAGAAGATAATAACAGCTCACATAGCAATTGAATTAACAAATACATAGACATTCACTTCCAATAAATGTAACCATGACGATGTGCATCAAGGATATTTTCAGAAAAAAATTGTTTTATTGGTTTCAGAATATAAATAAAAAGCTGGGAAAAATAAAATAAAATTGCCATCCCTCAACCGAAGAAAATAGCTAGCAATAGAAACACAAAAAACCTCAACTAGAGATAGAAAACAAAAAGCTGGGTAAATGCAATCAAGACGGTGTACAACTATCATCAATATCATAAACACATGAAGTGAAATAATTCAATCAGATTAAGGAAGCACCTTGTCAATGATACTTTCTATTACATCGTCTGAAAGATTCATACCAGATTCAGCAAGCGTAGCCACTACCATTTGCTTTACCTATAAATTAGAAATTAATGGTCAAGTAACTTTAAAAACATGTTTGATGAAGAGAAAGTTGGGAGAAATTGAGGGTATAACTGTATAAGATATACAAAGTGATATAAAAGCTTATTTCTAGAATCTTGACTCATCTATACCAGTTCATGAATTATTAGAAAGAGACAAATTTTAGGAGCTGGAACCGCAAAAATAAGAAGTTTTCATTCAATAAAATTGTGACAACCAAAACAATGTAAGATGTATGGAGGAAACATACTCAGAAATCCAAATACACATCAATTCAAAAGTGCTCCAACTATCACATTATTAACATTACGAATCCTTTGAGACCATGTAAATACTAAAAACCACCAATCTTCTAGGTCCATGTTTAATAGAAAAATTCCCTAGGTGACCTGAGGGTTCATTGCCCAGCTTTGTCTAAGCATTTAACTTCTTACAAATTCTTGTAATTACTTGAAATGTTGCATATACGCACAGTATTTCTCTTAATTTAAATAAAAAATTTGATATTGGGGACGTTGACATGAATGTCGTGGTTTAACAGAGATATGGGGTTTCAAATAGTGCAATTCTAAACTCTAGGCCATGGCTTTATGTGTGTGTTCATTCATGTACTTTATATGAGTGCGTTTAGGAAGAGAGTTTTCCTTGGTAGTTCTGATGGTCAAGTCAATTATACCACTTATAATTTAAACAACAAATTACATGCCCTCAGGCACCAGCATATTATAAACAATTACATAACAGAGAATGTAAAAACTTTATAGCAGGCCTAAGAACAAATATACATAATAATAAAATCCTAAACTCTTTAGATTTTAGAAGATAAAGAAGATGAGCATAATTGTAAGCATCCAAATGGTGTCAAGTGTCAACAAATGGTAATTTGAAAAAAAAAGGTCCAACAAACTATCACACAGGTTATAAGTTGGAGTGGTAAAAAAAATCTCAACCACAGCCCTTGATGGCCAATATACCAAAGAACAAAATTTATTAGATCTTCTAAACGTGTTGCCGAATATCCTAATCAATACAACAGAACAACAAATACATGTAATACCAAGAGGACACCAAATTCTGTGCAAGCCACTGCCAGAGCAGCTGCCCACACCTAAGGTTTAGAGATTAAACTAAAATCCAGCAATCCACTGAAGATTAAAAATCAGAGTTATTCAAAAGAAGAATACAAGCAATCATAAAGTGAAATCTGTAGCTTCTAATTAGTAATGAGTGTACTAAGATTCAATATATCCAGAACTTAAATCAAAACAAAATTAAGTATAATGGGTTTTAGAAGGTTAGTTGAAAAATCTTGATTAATTTATTTGACACAAAAAAGAGCTTACCTCCTGCCTCTCAATGAACCCCTGCTGTTTTAGATCGTACAATTGGAATGAAACTGCAAGGAATAAAAAGCTTGGCATTAGCGACGTGCATGGATAAATACGCATGACCATGTAATAACCAGGAAAGTAAAGAGTAGGAATATGAAGAAAAGCTAAACCAAAAGAACAAAACTTAAACCATAAATCAAATAGCCTATCAATGCTACACTAGATACACACAAACTTCAATTCCTCTCTCCCTTGTGAGACGGAGGCCCATGGAAATTATCAAAAAGTACATACAAATTTCTCTTCCTCTACTCAGTGGATGCATATAACATTATTAAATAATAGCTAAAACTTACACTCAATCTTATCGTCAATAGGTGCATTGGGGTGAAAGACAGAGAGAGCACGGGCAAACTCTTCAAAATCTAATATGCCATTGTGCTTTGTGTCAAACAAGTCAAATACCTTCAATGTGAACAAAGAAGCACAATTAGTACAAAAGCTTTCTTAAAAAGTTCATTGGAAAAATAAAATCCAAAAAAGGCTAATTGTGTGAATAAAAATCAAACGTAATCCACCCAACCAACCAACAAACACAAGTAACACAAGCAGGTTTTATGTTCCAGCTCTTACAGCTGATTCCCTATCAGAACACAATTTTAAGCATAGAGCAATATGAAAGTCAATGAAATGATAAACATATAGCTATAAATTCCAACTATCTGAACTTGAGCAGCTGACCTATATAATCAGGAAAATGCATTACAATGAAAGGCTTTCAAATCTACAAAAGTGAAAAATACGACTAATATGATATTATCAGGCAAAAAGAACATCAAAGGCAAATCCTCAATGAAACAACCAACGGTAAGGTTTGACATATAAAAAATTTACCCGATCAGCAAACAAGCTCTCCTTTTTGTTCGTCTTAAATAAAGCCAATTGAAACTCTTCCTGTAATATAATAATCAGAAAGACACCATTAAAAAAGTATTAGAGAGAGATAAATCAAAAGTGAGAATGCATCAAATATTAAGAAAAAGAATTGTATATATAAGGAGACCATTATATTTATATTCAGATCAAACAAAACAAATCCAGATCATTATATTTATATTTAGATGAAACAAAACAAATTCATTTCCACCTAAAAAAGTGTAAAATAGCCTTAAGTATGCATAGAATAATGGCTAAAAGTATGGAATCCATTACCTTGTTGATCAGCCCGTCGTCAATCACAGCACTACTAATCTTCTTAAACAATTCGTACAGAGCTTCTATTTCACTTACACTAACTGCATTTCAAGTTCAAAAAAGAATACAAACATATTAGTTAGCATGGTCATGTTTCTTTTACAAAGGGAAATCATAAAGGTGAGACTAATAAGCATGGAGAAGGATATTGAAAAAGAAAATCAAGTGATGTTAAAAAATCACACTAGATAGATTAGTTGTGTGTAAAGATATTCAAAAGAACGATTAGTAGAAAAAATGACAAAGGACTGATTCTAATATCAAACAATGGTTAAAAATAAATGGAATGTCTAGTTTAAAATGGATTGTTTACATCATTTGCAACTAGCTAATGTCGGTCCATCAACAATAGCATTATAGCTGTTATAATTTCTCGAAATTGTCTTCTACAGATAGAGTTCAGAACAGATCCAATAATTGCAACCACTAACCAGAGTAGATAGGTCCCTAGGCTTTTTGTTGCAACATAGTAAAAGATAAACAAGGTATCTTATAAGTTCTAATTTTTTCTATTTGAAAAATGCTCCGCCAATGAATGATAATAAAAATCAAAGGAAACTGTTTGACACAATAAATACAACATCCATCAACAAGAAATGAACAGATACAACTATGCCAATGTCTCTTCTACTACTTTACATACTGCTTTCAATATTCAGAACTTGAAAATTTAACAAAGATAAGCAAAGTACTTTAACAAAGATAAGTAAAGTAACATACACACTGTCTCTCTTGCAAGAGCTTCTGGATCTTCCAGACCCCTAGGTTGCTTGTATAAATCAGTATCGCAACAATTTAGCACGACAGCACAGAGATGCTTCACTCCGTCTAGGCACTGCACCATGATCTTTTCCAGATGTCAAAACACTCCATACCTGTGCATAAGGAAATGCTAATGTTTTAACTAGAACATTACACAAGAGAAACCCTGCACACTGGTGAATGATTATAGGGAGCAATTAACCTTTTACTTCTGCTTATCTAAAATGCAAGTGATAGTAAAAACAAAAGAGCAAACTCAACAAGAGAAAAAAACTTAGCCAACGGAAGATGATTCATCAAGATATGATAGATCCCAACACAACACAGGCAAGTTTGATTTATATCAAGTCTATTAATAAATTAACCAAGCAAGTCAAATTTTGTAAGTCAAGCTTCAAGTTGGAACGTTTCCAAAAGCACAATTGCATGGAAGGAAGAATAGTTAAGAAAAAAAAAAGAAAACCTGTAAAAAAAATTAATATTAGTATCACATTTACTGTTTTAAATTCAAACTAGCCAAGTTCACATGAGATCTCAGATAAATAAATATAATTAACCAACAAAATCAACATGAAGAGTAATAAAGATGGTTCAGTGCACCTCCCATTTTAAGCTTTTTATTGATAAGCTTTCATTTGGTTCAGTAGGGAAAAACACGCCACTATCAACCAACAAGTAAAAGTGTACTAAGCCCTCTAAAAATTAGAAATGTCATGACTATGGTTCAAAATCTTGGTTGTAAACATTGCCATGTCTCTTACAATTATATTGTCACATCTTATATGTAAGAAGTAACCTCATGCATGAAAGAATGTTTAAACAACATTCTTCCTCCCCCCACCCCCACCCCCACCCCCCCCCCCGGGCGGCGGAAAAAAAAAAAAAGACAATCATATTGGAACCATCAAATAAACAAAACAAATAACTTATGACACAAATTATAGTAAAAAAACATTAAAGCAAGTGCTAGCACACCACTGTACTATGAAAATACACAATATTTGGCTTGGGATTTTAGATACCTAATACAATATTGATTTATGCATGTCTACCATTCATCTACAACAAACAACCCTAGATCTACCTAAAATATAAAACAAAGAAAGCAAAAAAAACATACCTCAAGATCAGTGGATAAGAAGGAGATGAAGTTGAAATGGAGAGATTTATACTTCAAATGGTATGATTTGAAGTTAGAATGGCATCTTCAAGTTGAATTACAAATGTTCTTGGGAAAAAATGGGGAAGAGAGAGAGAGGAAAGTTGTTTTAAACACAGCCGGCAAAAAGTGGGTGGGCCATGGGGTCTTGTCTCAATCATCTCAGAGATCTCGGCACCACGCCTCGATCTTGATTGAAAGAAGGCCCTCCTTTAATAATTTTAACCCAACGAGATTTTCAAGATCGGTCCTCGCCGAAGCCAGAGTCAACTTAGTCTAGACCACTATTACGAACAATGTCATGACAAAGTTGACTTCAATATGGGAAAAAAAGGGGGGGGGGGGTATATGCAAATAAATGAATAATAAGGGCCTATTTGGTAACTTCTCCAGATTTCCTGTTTTTTACAAAGAGAAATCAACCAACTGTGGTTGTTTTTGTTTCAATTCAGGTTTCCAGAAACTGTAGACATATCAGACACATTCATTTCAAATTTAATAAAGCAACAGAGAGGAAAACACGTTCGAATGGGTAAATTGAATTCCAACGAACGCATTATGGAGGTGCATCTAGTGATGGTGGTGGCAATGGTGATGATTATAGTGGTGGTGATGGCAACAATGGTGTGGTGGTGAGGGTCGTGGTTATGTGGTGGTGGTGGAGGGGCAACAGGAGTAATCAGTGTGACCATGTCAGTTCTCATTGTGTTACAATTTTCCCTTTTTCCAAAATATAATCCACAAAACTTGCTTCATATTGCAATCAACAGAAAAATCTTCTTAGAAGAGTATGCTATATTGGACATGTTTTAAATTTCCTTTTAGACTATTTCATAGTAAGAACTACCAGAATCAGTGTTTTAAGAAACTTGAAACTCATGGATTGTAATAAAAATTCTATATATGTTCCTTTCCAACAATATTTATTAAAACCACAATGTGAATTTATGATAGAATGTGATATGTTTCCCAATAGCCAATGTGCATGTAAATAGAAAGATCATAATTTCCATCTTGCTCAGTTTGGTTAAAGTTATGCTGTACAAGTGGCTTTTCTTAATTGGACGGAAGTATGGAGCAAATGCTTAACCGTTGACAACTTAGAACAATCTCTGTGGTACAAATAAGTGTATAATGTGCAAGGAGGCGGCCGAATTGGTTTATCATTTTTACAATGCAAGGTGGTTTTTGAGTTATGGGTGTTATGTTTTGCTATCTTTGGAGTGAGATGGGCTATGTCTTCTTCGGCTTTACAATTATTGGTGGGGTAGTTTGAACAACAGGATTTTTTGGAATATCTGGCAAGAGAAAAATATAAGAATTCTTTAGAATGAGTTGGTAACTATTGTAAAGTTAAAATCATATTTTTCAGAAGTCTATTTGTTTGGAAAGGAACAGTGTGTTTTGAAAACTGGGATTCCTTTTCCAATTTCTTTGTAATTTTTGTTTTTCTTTTGTATGCCTCACGTGTACAGTGGCTTTGGTCTTTCTTATACTTTTAATACTATTTATTTTAAAAAAAAATTGTATCATTTGATATTTCTTTCAGTGTTGTATATATAAACATTTAGAGATCTCCTGCAACTTCTATAAATCTTTTTTGCAAAAGTCTTATTTGGAATGAGAACGTGTGAATTTCTTTTGTGCATCTTCCATAACTTGTGGAAGAGCAATTATAGAAGTATAAATGCTTTGTTATGCCAAGTCCAGCTTGTCTACAAGGAAAAGCATTTATAGAGGTCTAAAGCCTTGATATGCCAAGTTCAACTCATCTACAACCATCAGAATAATGAATAATCATTCTATAGTCAATCAAGTGTGCCATATCACCATATGGAATGATATTGTCGTGACACCAAAAAAAATGAGGGAAATGGAGTACTTAACCGATTTAGCTTATTCGGTGAGGCGACAGCCAATCACTCTATACTTAATTGCACCACGCAGCGATTAGCAACAGACAAGCAACTGTAGTGTATACACTAACAAACATATGCATGGGTGAGACTGCTAATAGTAGAGTCAGCAATCAGCTCAACGTCCAAACACAACATGCTACACAGTTCCAAACTACTACTTTTGTTGCCAAGTAGACGACAAAAGATAAAAGAAACAACAGAATCTTAGTATCTTACAACTTCAGTCGAATCTCAAAAAGTAAAATTCCAAATTTTGTTTTTCTTGCGTCGGTCTTCTAAACAACCAAACAAAGCATAAATGCAATATGAAAAAAGCTCGTATTTTTGCTAAATCATAACATGAATTCATGCATGCACTTGAAACTTTGATTGGAAGCAAGAATTGTAAGGAAAGAATGGCATACTAGGATTGCACAACTACTCACAGAGACAAAGTGGATTTTACCCTAGAGCTGCTCTTATATTTCAACCAATTGAAATTCTGTCGTGAAGTCAAACGTTCTCGATTCTAACTTTTTCCCAAAACAAAATATCAAGTAAAGTCAATAGACTAAAAACGCTAAAACAATGTCAAATTTGGTGCTCATATAGTGTAAAAAGTTCTATAACTTGCCGACTCATATAGCATCACAGAGCACATCATCAAGGTTACCCACAACCGTAAACAGACTTTCACGCTCTAAAACTCAAAACATGCCGGTGAGCTTGTATTCTAAACTGGAAACTACTTAGGATTCATGCAGTGTGCCGCATACGATCATCTATAATTCAAGAGTTTGTTAATCTTGTTGCATGCTAAAGAAAAAAAATTCAATCTTTTCTTTCCATCAACAATTATTGGATGTCAGTGACTATACAAAAAGCTACCCAAGGACCACAAAATAAGAACTAAACCCTACTGAACCTTCTGCTCACAACGGAACTTGTTCTAGACAAGTAAACCATCAAAAGTAAACATGATCAAACACAAACAACATAATTGCACGCAAAATCAGAAGAAAAGAGCTATACTGCTATTTTCAATAAGATATATAATATATTTTATATAAACGTAAATGAAGAACCCAACTAATCTTAACATGCAGATAAAATGGTGCAAACACGTGATATCTGGGCACCAGTTGATCATGCATTGCAGCTTCCGATCCGAAACCTAAGTTCCCGATCCGATAACTCCAATGGGGGCACTGAAGATGAAGATTGCGACATTATTTTAACGAGGAAAATAAATTGAACTTCAATCCAGGCAGATTCCACACCAACAATAGATCATAAAAATTAGGGCTTTTTAAAGAAATTGAGAAACAGACATGATATATCAATGAAAAAGATACAAAAAAAAACAGAATCCAAGAGAGAGAGCGAGAGAACTGTAGACATATACATATACATATACATATACATAGATATAAAAACGTTACCTTTCAGAAGAACGAAGGCGGAGATGAGACGGAAGGAGAGGAGTCAAAATTCTGCAACATGTCTGGCTATTTTTATGCTTAATAATCGAAGGGGCTTTATTTTCTTAAGCAGCCGAATGATTGCGATTGATTAATTTTATTTTAATGTTAATATAAACAACAGAGACAACGCAGTCTACGCCGAGCGAGCAAGCGAGCGAACGAGATAGAGAGAGAGAGAGAGAGAGAAGAGAGAGAGAGAGTACAGGAAGCGGTTTTATAGTGTAGCGAGGGCCACAATAAGAAGGCAAACCCTTTTTGTCTCTCACACGCTTGTCGTAGTTGGCATGATGATATTCTCGTGGTTCGTTAACCACTGGATACAGGTGGAAGTTGCCTTTTAGGTTTGCTGAGATGGAGAGAATAATCCTACGTCAGCACCGCTCAATTAGTTCCGACTCCGATTAAGACTGCCACGAATGCCTATCCTAACCAAGTAGGACTGCCACGAATGCCTATCCTATCCAAGTATTCTGTATTGTCGCTTTCTTCAAGTTTTGTAACTAGTTGATGGACCACACCTGCCCCCACCACAGCCCTCGCACGTAAAACGTTTTCTTCCTTCTTAAGTCTACCGCAAACAAACGACCAAAAATACACACATTAATAGTGCTGTGGGCTCCTTCCTTCCTAAGTTCTACGAGTCTAATTTCCAAGGTTTATTCCTCCAATAATATATATTTATTTTTAGATGAGATATTTCGGGGCTGTTTAGATATACTTATGCTTGAACTGTTGAAGCAGAATCAGAAGTCAAGTGCTGTAGAAGCAGAAGTCAATTATATTTGAATACTACATTTTAAAGTGTTGTGCTGTAGAAGCAGAAGTCAGTTGTCTATTTGAATACCATCTGTTGAAGCTATTTATAATACTAAAATGACCCAATTACCCTTGCAAAAATATTTTTTTTGTTTTATTTATTTATTTATTTATTTTGCTTGTTTGGCAATCAAAATTCTATTGGACAAAATTATAATAAAATTATAATTAAGTTATAAAATTTAAATATGTTTCATACAAATATTAAACTAAAGATAAGTACAAACAAAATTCTGCTTTATATAATAAATTAATAAAAAGTAAAGTTTATCTACAATGACAAAGTTGGCATTTGCAAATTTCATTAACCAAAAGTAACTTGTGCTTTTATGAGAAGCAAGTCCCTAGGTGCTTCATGCGTTAAGCACAAAAATGCACATTTTTTACTTTTTTCTACTTCTCTCTTTTTACTCAAACACACCCGACTTGTGCTTTTAGGCACCAAAAGCAACTTATGTTGCTTCTACTTCTCTATCCAAACAAGTACTTCGAATTCGATCATATAAGAATGTACTAATATTCATTGATTTTGGATCAGAATTTACATCATCCTACATGAATTTTATGGATTCCACAATTCCATGTGATTATGGAAATGGGATGTGAGTAAACTAGAGTTTTCAGAAATGCTACCGTCTCTTCCTTATCTATTCACTTAGAAGTATGATAATGTGTATGAGTTAATATAATATGTAACCTTAGTTGTTTTGTGGTTCAAATATATTTAACATAACAAATAGTGACACGACATATTTGTGAAAAATGTATGCTCGTGTATTATCGTAATGATAACGGGTTGGGATCCTCTGCTAGCATTTTCTCTACTAGCATTTCAATGAGAAGCTGACATCTCAAATCCTGCCAGATCCAGCGGCTGCAATTTATGCACATACCAAAATGATCAAATTAAGCAACGTTTTACAAAGCAAATGGTTTAACCGTTCCGTTAATTTTTTTTATAATTGTGTTCAGGCATTCTTCACAAGTAAGTTCTAGAATGTGATCCAAGCTATAATCTTCATTTGCATACACCAGTTCATATAAAGGCATCCAAACGTGGGCTTAGTTAAGGTTTTTATTCAAAGCCTGGACAAATTATTGCATTTTCAAAAGTTTGTTTTTTGTTTTTTTTTCCATCGATTTTCTCGGCAGCAGAACAAGAAGTTATAATTTTTAGATGCAGTTTTAGGGGAGCTGAAATTTGTCCAACTCATTTGCATGCACCAGTTCATATCAAAAGTTTTTTTTTTTCTATCCATTTTCTCGGTAACCAAGCAAGAAGTTATAATTTTTAGATGCAGTTTTAGGGGAGCTGAAATTAGTCCAACTCGATACGGGATCATTTTGATTGGTATGGGTTCAAAAAAAAGAACAACGTTAAACCATCCGCTTGGTACGTGAAACGCTGCTTAATTTGATTGTTTTGATATGCATCCGCTAGATCTGGTCGATTTTGAGGTGACAACTTCTCCTTGATATGCTAGTCATAGTTATCAGAACCGGACCGGACATTGACCCGGACAAGAGGCCGGGTGGTCGGGTCACTGGTTCAACCACCGGGTCAACGATCGGACCGCTTAATTATAAAATATATATTATTTTAAATATATTTGAGATTTTTACAAGTATATGACTGTAATAAGGTTATATTTTATATATTGCATTATAATGACAACAAATAAAGCGTAGCCTAGTGGTAAAGGCTCTCATCCTCTAGGTTGATAGTTCAAACCTCAAGGAATGCAATTTTCTTTAAAAAAAAATTGGATTATTAAATGACCGGTTCAACCAGTCCGACCGGCTAGTTCACACTGGTTTACACCGGTTCAAGCGGTTCACACCGGTTCAACTGCATTTCTGGTCCAATTACTAACCCAGACCGGTTAGGGGTCCGGTTCACCGGTCCGACCGGCCGGGCCGGTCCGGGTCTGATAACTATGACATGACGCTAGTAGATGCTAGTAGAGAAGATGCTAGTAGAGAAAATGCTAGTAGAGGATCCCAACACAATGATAACTATCCCGATAGGTAGATACCAGCAAAATTTACAATAAAAGATACACCGACATAATAAATTAACAAATTTACTTTTACTTTATCTCTCTTTTAAATTCTCAATCTAATTTTTCAAGGCTCTATTTAGTGTTTGTTATTGCCAATAGAAAGTGACCAGGAAGGAAAGGAAAAGAAAAGAGAGAGCATGCATACCCTTTCTATATTTGGAAACAATAAGGAGAAGTAACAAAGGAAGGAAAGACATAAAAGAGAGGTTGCATGCATTTCCTTTCCCCTCATTGCTTTCAAGAACCAAACAAAGCTTAGGTCACCAGGGCCGGCCCTGAGGGGAGGCCCAAGAGGCCTCCGCCTTAGGCAGCCCAAAGAAATGTAAATTTTAGGGGCATCCAATTAGCCCAGATTATAACACAAGACCATTAGGTATCAGTCCATTAGTCCACGTCCATTAGACTCCAGCCCAAGCTCGAATTAAAAAAAAAAAAAAAA
>JAESVK010000260.1:164507-181654 GCA_017140935.1 Hamamelis virginiana
AAAAAAAAAAAAAAGTTGGATCCCAATCTAGCATTCCAGCCGACCAGCCCATCATCTCCTTAGACTCTTTCCCATTCTCCCAAATCCCAATCTCCCATTCTCGTCTTCACTCTTTAAGTTGAGAGTTCAGACTTCATAATTCACTCTCTATCTCGACTCTCGCACAGTCACGGGCTGTCCATCTCCTTCCCATTCTCCCAATCTCTCATTCTCGTCGGGCCTAGTTCAGACTTCTCTCTCTCTCTCTCTCTCTCTCTCTCTCTCTCTCGACTCTCGCACAATCACGACTCACGACTCACCGATAAGTCTCAAATCTTAATCTCCCATTAGGGTTTGCTTACAAATTTTTTAAGGTTTTGTTACAATTTTTTAAGGTTTTTTGGTATAGGAGCCTTGTCTATGATGATTAATTGGTTTTAATTTTTTAGGGTGTCATTACAATTTTTTAGGGTTTTTTAGGGTTTCGCTACAAATTTTTTAAATTCCGATTAATTAATTGATATTGTAATTAATCAAGTCATTTAGAACACATGTGACTTTAAAATTTTGATTTGTTTTTAAAATTTTCAGCTATAAATAATGAAGCCATTAATTTGAAAAGTCCTTTAAGGATTATGAACAATGAAAAAGGATTATGAAGTGATTTAGGAAAACCTTTTAAGCAGTGATTGATCCAAGTTATCTTAGGCACCGTTGAGGCGGCAACCCCATGCTTAACTTTAGTCGACAAGTGGCTATGCGATTTTTTTTAAGCTTTAATCTCGTTGAATTCTCATTTTCTTTATTATGATCAATGTTTCTCCTTTGTCTCTTGCTTTTTTTTTTTTTTCCTTAGATGCTTTAAATTGAAGTCCTCTCAATGGAATCCTATTTACTTTTTTAGTTTTGTGATAGTCTCTTGAATATATATTCAATTGGTAGAGGATGTTAGTTCCTTGAATGTTTCTTTGTAGATATTTGGGGAATGTTGCATCATGTAGCTGTGATTGGCCAAATATTCCTGCTTCAAACTTATTAGTAGCTAATATTTTTTTGATATTTTAATATTAGGTTGTCTTTTTTATTTTCTCTTGACATTTGTGCGTTATGTTGCTAAGGATTGGTTGATTCTCATTCTCATTCTTCAATTTATTTTTGACATTGATAACTTAGGAAAAGAAATACACAAAATAATAATTTGTAGAAAATTTAGATTCTAGGGAAAGAAGAGTGTAATTATGGATGTAATAGTCTAAAGAAGTCTTTTTACAGCATTTGTATCCACTGCTGTTTTTTCGATGTGATTGGATAGTTCGATCCATTTTTTGGTTTTACAATTGGTCTACATATTTTTTTTAAAATGTTTAATTATATTCGTAATGATGACAGGAAGTTTGGGGGTGATCCTATTGAAAACCCTCATTTTGAATTGATTGTTGTCGGTCTTCTTTAATTTACTAGTTTAATTATATTTGTAATGATGATAGGAGGTTTGGGTGCTGTGAATTGATTGTTGTAAGATTTAGCTTATGAGAAATTAAAGTTTAATAACTAAAATTTTGCAAAAAAAAAAAAAAGTCAATAGGGGCATCGTTTTAGGAGCTCACCTGGACATCTAAAACCTCAGGGCCGGTCCTGTAGGTCACCCAACCAACACTAGACATAGTGTTCACAATCCAATAACCATATTTTTAGATAAGTATATTTTTTGTAACCATGTGAGATTTACCATTGTTCTCCAGGGTAGGTAGCTTAGTAGTGGAGTAGGCAAGGCTAAGGGTTTACCATGTCCCTTGGTCCCTTGTTCGACTCCCACTAGCTACTAATATCTGGGGCCACGGAACATAAGGTGCAAGTCTTATTTCGGAAACTTTGTTCGGAGTGCAGGATTTAATCTGCTGTGCACAAACTAGTCCAGGATACCTGTATAGCCAAAAAAAAAAAAAAAAAAGATCTACCATTGTTGCTATGGACAAATTTTGGATCAAGTTCATGGACTTTTCGTCATTTTATTTTGTAAAACATGCTTTTTAATGGAAGAACTTTGAAAAGTTTGACGAAGACAATATATTACAAAACTATATCATAAAATTTTGCATCATTTTCACATAAGCTTAGTAGACCCAATATTTTTACAATCAACTTTAATTTTATTATTCATTTTATTTTTTAAAATAACAAATTTTCCTTCAATGTCTGCGAAGTTGATTGTATATTAAACTCATTTGATCGGAATAATTAATGCAATACTTTAAATTTTCAACTAGTTAAATTTCAATATTGAGCAACTTAAAGATGAACTCATATATTTTAATATGTCTGGCTCGATCAACCAAACTATTAATGCAGCATCCTCATTGATTAATATAGCATCCCAAAATTTTGGCCTTCCAATTTTTGTATAACAATCAACTAGAAGAGCGTCCACTATACGAAATTAATTAAACGAGTATCGCTAATGAAAAATACTATACAATCAGAAACTTTAACCCGAAATTAAAAACCATCATGATGTGTCATGCTTTGAGTGGTGTGTGAAAAAGATAAAATCTATTTGAGAAAATGACTAAACCACTCAAATCATGACACATCAGGGTAGTTTTTAATTTCGGATTAAAATTTCTAATTGTATAGCATTTTTGATCTCTAATTTAACTCTATTCCAATCGAACGTCAAAAAATGGTTGACTAGTCGTTCAATCCAATGCTACATGTATATTAGAGTTAGGATACATGTTAAAAGAAATAAAATAAACACCACAGTCTTTGCCCTTACTTAGAAGTTAGAACCAAAAATAATAAATAAAATAAATAAATAAACAATATAGTATTTCGAAAATAATTAATTTGTGTATCTTGAATTGATGCCAACATGTCTTTTGTAACAAATATTTGCGCATTACAAAGTAAGATTTTCTTACTATTAACTGAATTGACCAATCTCTAGGTCAATCAATCAGTCTTTAATGAAAGCAATTCTGAACATAAAATATTCCAAAGTGAGGTAGCTACTATCTAATCCTACTAGGGAGTGGGGACCACACTTGCTAGGTTAATTAAGCATATGACCTGAAATTAGTTACCTAAATAGTTTTTTTTTTGTTTTTTTTGTTTTTTTTTTAATATGTCGGAAGATATATATCAATAAAGTTAGTGGTTAATTTTTAATGAATGAATGAAGCAATAAATGAATCAAGAATCTCATCAATGAATAATGAAACTCGAATCTCATTCTATAAAAAGATATATAAATCATTGAGACAAAACTCGATAAATTAGTTAGCGGCTTCTCTCACACTCCGTTTGGGAGATCTAACATAATATGCTAATAATTTGAACTTTCAAGGTCAAGACATTTAGGCATCGTTTGAATTCTTTTTTTATGAATATTTATTTATTTTTTAAAAAAATTTGTAATATATAATTTCTTAGAAAATTTTTTAAAAAGCGAATAAATACTTATAAAAAACAAATCCAAACGGTACCTTTATTGTCAAAAAGTGATTTATTTGTCCCTACAAAAACTAACAAATTCAGCCGAATATTATCTAACTCGATCGAGCTAGTGTTTGGCTGCAGATAATTTTGACAATTCTTTTGGATGTTTTCTAACCTAATCCGCCAAATTACTTCATCGTGTGGCTATTATTCGTGCATCTAAAATACCACCGCAATTCTAATTATCCAAAATTAATGACTTCTACATTTTAAAATGAAATTCAGTTATTTCCTTTTCTTATTCTTCCCCACATTGATAGGGATGCTTAACTTATGGAGTATCAAGAAACCGAAAAAAGGAAATCCTCGACAAGAGTAGGATAGAATTGGTAAATTTTATTGAATTTTAAGACCGGAAGAAAATTTTTATAAGTGGCATGTATTTTATTTTGGGTTATTTAGTTATAGCTCCTTTATTTTAGAAATTGAAACCAATAGGTCCAAGAAAAAAAAAAATAATCATCCAGCAAGTTCCTCCCTTTTTTTTATTTTTTTATTTTATTTTTTTTTTCCGGGGACAAAATTGCCCTTCTTAATAAAGAATCCAAAATATCCATATCGTATAAAATCCCAAAAAGGGGCTAGTCACTTTCCATTTATAAGAGGGTGTGTGCCACTTTCCACATAGAAAATGTATTAACTTATACAATCAGAGTATTGATATGAGTCCTTTATTGAGCCAATTCCAAATAGTTTAATTATTTAATTTATTGAATCGAGTATTATTTTTTGATCAAATGTTGAAGAAATCGATTAGTATTTTACTTAAACTTGACTCAGGATCCGTTTGTATATATATATATATATATATTCAAAAATTTACATTTGGAGCTTAAAATTTCTCTTAATCTAAAGAGATGTAGTGACAATCACTTTAGGCGGGTTGGAATAAATAGGTGAATAGCAAAAGTTGTGACCTCTTAAATTTTCCTCCGATTATTTTTAGTAAAAAAAAAATTGACATGTAAACACATTTTTTAAACATAACTTAAAAAAATATGTGAAAAAATAAATAATGCAGACTAATTCTCAATAAATTAAAAATTAAAAAAAATAATTTTAACTCAAATAAATTTTTTATCAAATGGATTTGAATTTACAAATTCAAATGTTCTAAATTATTTTAGGACCCTAAATATAATATTTAGAATTAAAGTATACCAATGGAAAAAATAAAAGGTGAGACATGATTTTACCAATTTAATTTTAGTACTAGAAGGAAAGGGGATGGGACCCCAACACCCCCCCCACCCCCCCCACCCCACCCGGGGCGGAACTTTTGATGACGGGACGTGGACCCCAGCGAGTTGCACTTTATCCCAAAAGATACCAAGCTACCTCCGAGACTCCTGGATATGGTTGATTAGGGTTCGTTGTCATCTCTGCTAAACTCTGCAAACAATTGCTCTCCACCTTTGTTTCCTCCGTGCTTCACTCGCCATTTTCTCTCTGAACCACCTCTCATCTTCGGTAATTATCTCCTCTCTCTCTCTCTCTCTCTCTCTCTCTCTCTCTCTGTCTCTCTCTCACTCTCTCACTACTTCTCTGATTTGTTATTACGTGCTTGGAAGCGTGTTCTTTTGTTCTTTCTCAACACACACACACACTCTCTCTCTCTCTTTCTCTCAGAGTCAGTGTTCAGTCATTCGGAGGTACACAGAATGATTTTAATCGAAAATTTTTCATTATTTATATGAGTTGTTTTTTTGGTTGTTGTTGAAATTGTTGATTACTGAGGTGTTTGTGGTGATTTGTTTCTTTCTTCTTTCCTTCCCATGTGTTCAGACTTTAGCTTTTATTCTGGAGATGATTCGTTGCGAGTATTACAAGTTTGACCTTACGTATTCAGAAATTTAGTCATTTCTTAGGTTACAATTCTGAAAGGCAAAACTTGTTTGATTTTTTTCATTTGGAAGCGGGAGAAGTACTTTGAGAATTCTAACCAAACCGTATCTCATGTTTTCCAAAAGCTAATTTATTTACGACCAACTTCTGAAAGTGAGATTTGAACTTTCTATGCATTTCTTTAATATGTAAATTTGATGCTTGATATTTGGATGATTCACAAGGGGGTTGGTTATTCACCTCATGGTAAAATTCTTTGATAAAAGTTGTTTTCTGAACTGTTTGCTTTCCGAGAAAGTTGTAGTCAATACATTTTGTATGCTTATATTGAAGGTGAAAAATCCTCAAACTCAGCGCTTTTCCCAGATCCTTTTTTCTCCCCAAAAAATTTTGTTTGTGTTGACAAAATTCTCAAGATACCGATCTAGAATATCTTATAGATACTATTTTCTAATATTTACATTTAATAGCAATTTTAATTTTGCAGATATATTTTTTTTATGCCTTTTAGGTTGTAGAAATACATCCACTGGGATAGTGGTGGTGTTAAGAAGTTGGTTTCAGGCCTTCGAGTTGTATTTTGCTAAGAGATACTGAAGTTGGAGAAACCATATAAGCTTCTCCTCTGTTTAGAAATACATCCACTGGGATAGTGGTGGTGTTAAGAAGTGTTTGCCGAAACATGGGTCACTTGTGTGATTTCTGTGGAGAGCAAAGATCCATGGTGTACTGCCGGTCTGATGCTGCGTGCTTATGTTTGTCCTGTGACCGGAATGTTCATTCTGCAAATGCCCTTTCTAGGCGCCACTCAAGGACCCTTCTATGTGAAAGATGCAACTTTCAGCCTGCTATAGTTAGATGTGTTGAAGAGAATATCTCACTCTGTCAAAACTGTGATTGGATTGGGCATGGGAGCTCTACCTCAGCTTCAGGACACAACAGGCAGACAATTAACTGCTACTCTGGCTGCCCTTCAGCGGCAGAACTTTCTAGGATCTGGTCGTTCATATCAGAATTCACTTCTGTGGATGATTCTATTTGTGAGAAGGAAATGGGTTCAATTAGCCTGACTGAAAATTGTGTTGGTGACCGTTCGCTGCCTCCAGTAAATAATGGCAGACTGGATCTACCTGTGGTTGGTAAAACACTTGGTTTGGGAAACGTGGAAAAATCTCATATTTCGATGGCATCCTCTTCAGTGCCTTCTCTGAATTCCATGCCATCCACTGTGGATCAACCAATGGGACCCCTGAATTCACCAATGCCCAAGGTGAGTTGTGATTTGAAATATTGAAATTGGTATATAAAATTGGAAATCTATTTCATCAAAAGTCTCAGATACCTATCATAAAGGTTTCAAGGACAATCTACCAGTAGTATACTAAAGCAAGGCACAGACATGCAGGGGAATTGGGCCCCATATTAATTGATTTTACATGAGAGATCTGATATGTTAGATTTATTGGCAGCTGGATGGTCTTGACTATCTTTTCTATAATCATAATCACTGGATTATTACCCAATTACTTTTCTAGGAATTAGTTTCTAAGAAGTTGTCCATTTTCCCCCACTCATATGTAAAAGATGAAAGAGAGAATGATTTTGTGCACCAGGAACTCTGTTCCATAAGATTTGTTCTTTTTAAAATTTTGATAATGTTTCTTGGTGTAAGGAATTTCATAGGTTAGTTTGATAATTTCCATTATGTGAAAGAGATCTTTTAGCTTGAACTCATCCTATGATAGGTTCAATTCCCTGCATGTGTGCTACTTTCATCCGCCGGTGTTGATTGACTGGAATTTCAGTAGACCAAGCAGGTATAGATCCCCTCATTTAAAATGTTTAATTTTTGGACATTGCTTTTAGACTGTTGAATTTAAATTGTATTTAACTCTTTCACCAGTTTATGTAAGGAAGCATCTGAATGGTGCTTGGTATTTATAAACTTGGCAGAGAAATACATGTTAGCACCACTATGTGATTGTAGAAGTGTTGCTATCATTTCACTGAAAAGAGACTTAAGTAGTTACCGGCTTGATTAAACAAAAAAAGTCTATCTCACCGAGAGAGAGAGAGAGAGAGAGAGAGAGAGAGATTTCTTTTTCCCAACAAGATGGCCTGCTTATGGCTCTTCTTTCATGTCTTTTTCTCTATATATTATCCATTTATAAAGTCTCCAGAATCCAAAATTACCTATTTATTCATGATTGTGAGGACATTTCTGGTCTCTTTTTTCTTCAAATATGCATTTTGATTGTGTTGTAATTTGTAAAATGGCGCATAGCTGAACTTTTCATAATTCTGTTTGTGATTAATGATTATGGTCAATGATGGTAATGTCTTTTCAAATCTGAGCACCACAAAGCTATAATAAATATCATGCATTTGAATGCAAGCAAGCATGTGTGCATGTGTATTTTGAAATTTTAATTATTTCTCTCAAGAATTATTAAAAATGCTTCTTTATTAATTAATATGCAGCTATGCTGTTCTGGAACAAAATGCTTTGGAGCCTGTGAGGAGGATGATCTTTATGATGACTTTAATATGGATGATGTTGACTTGAGTTTGGAGAACTATGAAGAACTTTTTGGTGTATCCCCAAATCACTCAGAACTGTTCTCTGAGAGTGGTGGAATTGATAGCTTGTTTGCAATCAGTGACATGGAGGGTGTTGATACCAATATACAGGGTGCATATGTTGCTGAGGTTTGCTCCTTAATTCTTTCTTATATTGCAATGCATCTTTATTTCTTGTCATTCTTTTCTGTTAACTTGTCATCTTTTGTATATACATACTGTGTTAAGATTCTGTGCCAAATGCAGAACATTTTCCGTATTTGTTGAATCCAGTATGAAAAATCGGGTTGCATGAATGAATTGCTCTACCTATTATTGACATTTCTTGTCAGTGACTCTTATATGCCCAAGTACATTTATTTTTGTGTGTTTGTGTATTTCTGCTGGGTTACATTGTTCTCAAGAGAACTTTGAAGAATTTCCTCTTTGATTCCTTTGATACTATTCTCTGCAATGATTTGCTTGGTTTCTGAAAGCCACATTAGAATGCAAGCTTAGACCCTTAATCAGATATAAGTTATAAGCTAAAGTCATTTTTTAATGTGTTTGATGGCAAGAGTGCAGCATGCAGTTGATCAAGCAATCATTTGAAAAATAGTTCACTTGCATTTGCATAGCTACAAGGCACAGAATTGGCTTATAAAGTATATATTATCGTGGGTATTTAGTATGTTCATATATCACTCTTTATAAAGAGGTAAGATATCTGGATTTATGTAGCCATTCTTAGTTGCAGGCTTGCAGCAAGAGCAGCTTATCAAAGATCACTCTGATGATGATGGTGTTCCTTCAGATGTAGGTTGCCTCAGTTAGTGTTTTAAGGCAGCAAAAGGAGCTAATTGGAGGCTGGTCTGTACTCAGCTGGAGGACAACCAGTTTAGGGTATCATTTGGGTGGTCCTCTTGGTTTGCAGGTGGGTTAGGATCCAGTCATTTTCAGAAAGGGATCCCAATCTAAAAGGTTATCTGAGAAATGCATCTTGCAGTTTAGGTGTAATCTTTTGGAGTTATGGACTTGAAGGAGGTGTTACTTTTGGTTATTTCTTTGATATCTTCGATCCTTAAAACTTCTCACTGAGGCTTGCTTTAATCATATTCATGTTTTACATACTAGAATCTGAAGCACACTCAACGTGTGTGCAAAAGTAAAATAACAAATAAAATTATTGAATGAAAGGTTATTTTAAAAAAAATTTGTTTAAAAAGTGGTCATATGAGAGAGAAGTAATGGGGTGTTTATAAAAGAAAGATAAGGATAAAGGATTACAAGAGTTAAAAAGGTTATTATCCTTATTTTGTAATTCAGCATATAACCACTGAGTGGTATGAAGAAAATTAAAGGGCATTTTTGGAAAAGAATTGTGAGCACTTTAAAAAGGGTGCTTTCCCTTTATATAATAGTAATAGTATAGATGTGGTAAAATTTTCCAATATTGTAATAGATCTCGGTATCCCTGCCAAAAAACAAAAGGTAATACATCTCAGTATAATATATAATATCAAACACAAAAGTGATGCCAGGAGTCAGTCCTTTGTTTGGATCCTACTATGATGTGACATGGTTCCAGCATTTGATGAGTCTGAGAGACCTAACTAACTTTAATGACCATATCATTTGTTTTTTTTTTTTTTTTAGGTTCATATTAGCTTATTAATTGAATTAGAACGAACTTTATAGAGTAGATGGTTAAATGGCATGATTGCTGGGCTGGCCAAGGATTTGAAGTGTTTGGGAGGTCCTTATTCTCATGCATTTATGTACATGTCTCTCCATGCGTACAACTTTTTCTAATCTATAGACACTTCTTTTCTTTTTCCTTTTTCACATGTATAATTTATGCAGATATATTAACAGTGGCTAGAGTTAAAAATATATATGATTGTTCATGCTCATGACAACATGTACTGCTTGAAAGTAAAGCTGGACATTTAAAAGCAGCTTGAGTAAACGTGTAGCATGGTATTAACGTCTAATGTTGCAGTCATACTGGTAACATGTTTAAACTTTGTTGTCAAACTGTTCATAATCCAGTATTTGATCAGATGAATGTGTTCTCTCCCAGGATTCCTCTGCTGTACATACCAAAGCAATGCTGCCGGCATGCTCTGTTGATTCCATGATGAGCTTTAAAAGTGATCCATTTTGTTTTCCAGTGAAGCAAGCCAATTCCAGCATTGCACTTTCTTTTTCTGGCCAGACTGGTGAGAGTAGTACTGGAGACTATCAAGATTATGGTGTGTCTGCAATGTTTATGATGGGTGAACCTCCATGGTATCCCCCGTGTCCTGAAAATTTCTTGCCATCAGCTAGCAGGGACAGTGCTGTATTACGTTACAAGGAAAAGAAGAAGGCACGCAAGTAAGTAAACATGGAAAAAACTCATTTATTCATGGAAATATCTGTAAAATATACATGCATGTCTTGTAATTTATATGTTTGTGTATATCTATTTTATAGATGGGGAAGCTTTTAATTTTTTTCTTTTACTAATTTTAATTGTGGACTGCATAAATGCTCTGTGATAAGGTATGATTTTCATGGGGATTTTTTTTTTAATTCGCAGAGTTATTGCTCGGTCTGCTTTTACATGATTAAGAATTTACTAATTTTCTTTCCATATGCTCCTGAACAGATTTGAGAAGAAAGTGAGGTATGCCTCTCGCAAGGCAAGGGCAGACATCAGAAAGCGTGTGAAGGGGCGTTTTGTAAAGGCTGGTGATGCATATGATTATGATCCGTTGTGCCAGGCAAGAAGCTTCTGAGAGTACAGTTTCATACTCAAAAGAAACAAATGGCTTGACATTAGTTCAGAATATTGATGTCGATGCTTCGTTCCATTCTGATGAAAAATTGTCTGAGTGAGGCTGAAATAATCATTTAAAAAATGTGGACTTCAAGAAGCTTGTTGAAGATGCATGAGCTATGAAATTCCGAGCTGGGGGTTTGGCTTTCCATCAATTTTGACAAGCTGTAAAAGGGATTGCCTTGATGCAACTTCTCTTTGAGGTGGCATATCCCCTTCACTTTGAGGATTGGATCACATCTTTTCCCTTTTCTGACTCTGAGGAGACGGAAAATCCATTTTCTCCCTTTATAGCTATGCTTGTGTAAATATCTTGTGGCATCTCTTTCTCTTTCTTTCTCTCTGGTCGGTTGAAGGAAGCCCTTTCATTCCGAATTAAAAACATGTAAGAGGTTGTCTAACACGGCATAATGGGTGGTGAAACAACAAATAGTTCAGAATAGGGTTTATTGTCTTGACACTTCTGTAATTATATTTTATTCTCTTGGGACCTGTAGAATAATCATAGTGTAACTGAGCATGAGTGGTCCCTAGTTGTTCTACAACGGGGTCATTTGTTATGCAAGTATTATAAATTTTTTTAAGGGATTTGTAAAAATGATATACTGTTGATTGTAATATATTTTAATATTCCATGGATTTGATTGTAGAAAGTAATGTTTTCGACTTAAGTGGAGTTTCCTTTTGCTCTGTTTACAGTTGCAGAAATTGCAAAATGAAAATGTTGATGCATGGAACTGAAAAATTAAAAGCTGTTTATTTCAGATGAGAGATTTTGGACTAAGTATGATGGTGTGTGGATGTGTTAAGGGATGTGGGGAGAGAGTCTACTAAAAGTGATTTTAAAAGAAGCTAATACAAACGAAGCCTTTGTATAAATAGAAAGTGCTTCAAACTGCGGCTGGGAACGGTGGTAGGGTTGGGGAAAGAAACTGTCTGAGAAGTTAAAATTATGAACAAAAGATGTCTGAAATTAGGCTGCAGCATTCTGCCATGAAACACAAGGATAAATAATCAATTAAATTTGAAATACAAGACTTCACCATACAGAGATCCAGTGCACAATCCATCTATACCCTTAATTTGTCCCTCATTGGCAATTATTGGGCATTCCTAGATGAACCCTTTTGGGATAAAAGAAAACAGTCATTTAAGAATTCTATACTGACACAAATGGTGCAGAGGATTTATAGACTGGTTTCAGCATAAAGCATAAAACAATATGTACTGGAGATCATTACTTCTAAAAGAGAGAAGCAAAAAAGAAAAAAAAAAAAAAACAGAATTACAGTAGATGCATAGATAGACATAGAAGAGGCTCTTCATTTGCTATCTGTCTCTACCTTTGTTATGGCCATGGTCTGAACTACTCCTCTGCATTATCTTCTTAGGATCCAATTTGCTTCCGGATGATCGTTCTTCTCTAATCTCCCTTCCCTTCTCTGACTCTGCTTCTCCAACTTCTCTTCTAACCACATTTCTTTCTAACTCCAGCTGCATCTTTCCTTCTGATTTCATTGTTTTCCGTTGTTCTGATCTTTCATTGCCGGAGTCAGAAACCTTTGTTCTTCTGTTGCCTTCTGTCCGTTCATCTGGACCCAAGTTTAACTTGGTATGATCATCTCTGGTAACTGCTGCCTTTTGTCCTCTGGCAAATAGCTCACGAGGTGGCAATTTATGGCTGGCTGTCCTGGAACCTCTCTCTTGTTCGAAGAAGAGGACCTGCACAACTGTTCTCAATGGTAACCGTTCATTTTTCACAACATGGGCACATACCTCCGGGGACAGCTTCTGGCAGTCTAGAATCCGGCAAAGGCGCTTTTTGTCTGCCTTGCTCAGATCAGGATGTTCCTGGTTATCAATAAAGCCATATCAAGTGGACAAATAGATCATGAAGAATTAAATAATTAAACAGAAACACATTTCTTTGATGGAGAAGAACTTCGTGTTGGAGATATTCTCCTGGCCTTTGCCACTCACAAAGCATCCTAACATGTCGATGGTTTGGTTCATGGGCATCAAAGCTCCATTCATAACATTAGAACATGAAGATTTTGAAGTCTTTTTGTCAATATAATGTCTGAGGCTTTGTTGAGTTAGTATTTTTGCATGTGGGTCATAATACTTTACCTTGAGGTAACTGTTAATTGCCTTGTAAAGGTCATCGTGCTGTGGCCGGGCAATTTCTGGCAAATCTTCAGCAAGAGATGCTACTTTCAATACTGGCATGTTGACATCCTTTACAATCACTTGGAGATAAGAATCAATGAGCTTTCCAACCTTTCTGATTGATCTTGCAAATTGGCTGTCTTCTGCATGAGTTGAATGTCTTCTCCATAGCACCAGAAAACCTTGTAACACTGTCCTAACCAAGTCAATATCATAAGAATGCTGATTTGAAGCTGAGTTCGAAGGAAGCAGCAGGTCATTTACTGTTGCCTCCTCCAATTGCAGACTGGATCTCCTTGTGAGTTCTACCTTTGTTGCTGAAGACACTCCTAGATAATTTGCAATGCTAAGCAGCCTTAGCAGGAACCCAATCGAAACTGATCCTTGATCTGCTGGAATCAAGTTCACAATGGTCTCAAGAACTCGTCGATTCTTCTCCACAAGTTCTTCAGTTTGAGATGTTGAACTTTCTGGAGGTTGAATCTTTGCAGTATCCGGTAGCCAACGACAGGCATAGACATGCAAAGCTTCGCCAACAAGTTGTGGTGGCAGAACATTTGTTGACTTGACCGTGGTAATTATGTATCGGAACAGATCTATGTCAAGGTTGGATATGTCCTCTGTCCACCAATCCTTTGGGACAGATTGGTGGTGCTTCCGAGTGTACCCTGGTCTTGTATAGGTGTAGGACCATGTGACCTGAGGAGAGTTAGCATTTTTTTAGCAAAGATTAAATTATCTGGAAAGAAACATTCTTTACCTTCACAATGTGTTAGATGGCAGTATTTTGCTTGTCTAGTGAGCAAAAGCAGTTAAAATAGATGTAAATTTTCTAACCTTGGCTGTGGGGGTGAGGATTTTGTCAACAATTGAATCGATGCATCTTCTGATAATCCCAAGATTTTCTGACCACTCAGGTAACTTTGAGGTGGTCTCTAACGTGACAATCGAATCCTTCCAGCCTTCTAGAATGCACGACATAAAGAAAGCCTCAAGTTTTAGAACAAAATTTCCTTTCTCAACTGATTCAGTCATTCGGAGGAACTTAGCAGCACAAAATGCAGGCACAAAGTTATGGGCACTGAGATTAATTGTTATCCCATAGCAATACTTAGCACACAGCTCGAATGCATCTTCGCCTCCTGGGAGATCATGAAGCTCTACAGTGACATTACCAGAATTGCCAGAATCAGAGCAAAGTCGTTGTAAGAGGCCGCACTTTGGGAGAAGTGGATACTGCAGCTAAGAGTATCACAATTAACAATGATCTAGGTGATCTTGTTTGAGAAGAACATATTTGCACAATAAATAAGGCCAGGTCTTCCCTTAGGAAACAGCTGTAAGAGAATTGTTTTTCGCATTTATTAATTCCTCCTTACATTCTAGCTAGCTGGTTTTTGTTTTTGAATTCACAAATAAACTAGATTCTAGACTATTCATGGATCTACTCTCATCCTCACGGGCATTTTCTGCCATCAAGTGTCTTCCTAGGGCAAACGGATTCATAGCCAACGTCGTACAGGGGGTTTGAAACATCAACCCTGCAATCTGAAAAAAAAGAAAAAAAAAAAATGGTGTTCGGGTCTTCGGCTTACCTTTTTGTGTGGTAAGATCATCATATACTGTGTTCTTTAATTTGTGAAATGTTGACTTTTCTTTTCTATTTCTTTTACCTTTTTTTCTTGCTGGATTTGGATTTCGGAAATGATGAGGGAAGGAAAGGAAAATGTTTAAAACTTGATTCCTTCCTTAAGCAATTTAGAGCATTTTCCATTCCTTTCCCTCATTCTTTCCAGAACCTAAATGAAGGCTTAGTCTTGTAACAGTCATAAACTGCATGTTCTGCATTTTTATACATCTATACGTCGAGTGTAAATGGGAACAAATCTCAAAACACTAAAATCAAAAGTTTGCATCAATATATAAGGAATACAATTGGCACAACTTCATCCTTACTTTTTCACCGACAAATTAAAGGCAAAATGATTCCCTTTTGATCATACCTTATGCAGAAGATAAGTGATGTTATTAATTTGTATGATGAGGTCGCCAGGTACATCTGAAGTCACAGTCCTGCATGGTTAAATAGACTATCTTAAATGCATACAACTTCTTTGACAATCTCATGCAGCAATATATATTATTCATTGCAATTTACGATACCTGGTAGCCTGTTCCGTGTAGAACGTGTCTGGCCTTGTCCCAAGTTTCATAAACTTCATTTTTGTGCTTTTCTTTTCCTTTCTCTTTGATCACAAGCTCTTGACCAATCCCTACTTCACAGAACTGAGACATGCCCTTTCCAAATATTCTCTGTAAGAAATCCAAGATTAACCATCACAGTTTCGTCCATATGATAACGAAAAAAGAGAGTAAGAATTAAGCAAGTTTAGGCATACAGTGACCGATATATACATGAAAATAAGTGTAGGCTATATATAAACGCTTTTTTCAACCCTTTTTTATCATCATTTAATTGGGCTATGGAGCATCGTTAACCTTATTACTTTGTAGAAAAAATGGTGATTAATAATTGAACTTTGAAATGAAAAGGAAATATAATAAATCTAGACTAGAATTAAAGACCAACAAATTTGGGAGAAACAAAGTCCCTCCCAATAAATCTATATATAATTAAGATATTATCAGTTAAATCGTCCATGCCTGGTTTATTTTCCCATAGAAGGAATTAACGAGTTGGAAAAGCAAAACCCAAAGATATCTTGGAAGAAGTGGGCAAATTCACTATAAAGCAATTAGGTAATGAGAATGAAGAGCTTTTTTATGTCATGCATGCAGTCACAAATTAAGGATTGATTGCTATGGAAAAAGGGTTATTTAATAGTTTCAAAAGCTGGATGAACATGTTTGAAATAATCAAATTCATGATCATGTGTCTTACAGATATGACCCAGAAACAAATTAAGAAAGGAAAAAAGAAAAAAAAAAAAAAAAAAGAAAAAGAAAGAAAGAAAAGGAAGTGGAGGAAGAAGAGGAAGAAGAGGAAAAAGAAAACAAGTGTAGCTACATTATTCTATAGCTCTCAGGTATGCAAAAGTGCAATACAAATGCATTTCAGAGTTAAAAAGAAATGGAAAAGTAGGCCATACCTCACCTTTCATCCAACAAGTTTCCCATCATCTTCCTTGTTTCCTGTGTAGCTTTAATATATAGAAAGGAAGTTTCACCTACAAAATTTGAAAAGAAAAAAGAAATGAAAGGAGAGAAAATTTCAACTTTTTGCTGCTATGCACTGTTGGTGATGGGAGAAAGGGGGGATGCTAGAAGTCTTATAGAGGTCTCTAGTAGCATTCCTCTTGCTTCCAGAATCCAGACCTTTTCTACATGCCACACAATTGTAACTCTAATATTTTTGAAAGTTCCTTTAAAGTTAACCAAGTGACAGATTTGTTGTAAATAAATGCACATGCATGTGGACACACTGACTTGAATTGATATTTCTGTGCTTTAATTGTCAAATCCTGACAGCTAATAAAAAACAAAACGAAACGTATTGGACATCCAATTTTAAATGAGAAAATTTTCAACTAATTAAAAAAAAAAAAAAAAAACTATAAATTTATATCCACTGCCCCCTTCTTATATATACATGGGGGTGCCACTTGAGATTGATTGCATATATGGACCATCCATGTATTCATTTATACAATTAGGTGACCTTATATATACACCAAGGTCGCATTTGGATCGAGTGTTTATAACAAATTGCATAGTACATTTGAACCAAATTTTGGAAATAAATTAAGAAAAAATAAACTCTAATTGAAATTAAAAATATAATAGAGCGAATTCAAACAAGAAAAATATTAATTGTTACACATTGATGCAGGAATCCCTATTCAGGATCTTCTGGATGGCATGCATGCTCAAAGATTACATTCCAAAATTGGAATTGGAGCATTACAGCATATAGCCCACGTGAGCATGGATTGCATACAATCAAAGCATTTAAGGGTGGATTTGGAATAAATCTGGAGCCCATGCCACAGATTATGGACAAGTAACCATCACCAACAAAGATGTAAAAACTTCATAAATAAAGTAGCCTTACCAATTTTACTATAATTAGCTTTCCGGAAAAAATTAAAACTTAACTTTGTAAGAACAATTCCAATTCTTTAAAACTCACCACACATGCTTTTAAAATTGTACGCGCTTTGACAAAGTGTGTTAAAATAAAATTAATATATATATATATATATATATATATATATATATATATATATATAGAAGTATTCTAGTCAGGGGTACC
>JAESVK010000260.1:182054-195758 GCA_017140935.1 Hamamelis virginiana
ATTCTCTTATTCCAAATGAACCAATTAATTAAGAAAAGAAGAAGTGATTCCCTAGCTATCTGAGGTCCATTTAATTTCCATATATATGTATTGTTGGTGCCTTTACCAATATTGATTGGTTGAAATCTTTTACATGTGGTCCGTTCTTTTGCAGACAGAAGGTGGTAAAGGCTAAAGAGAAAACCACATTGCAAATGCGGCATGGTATAAACTACTTTTTCATGCCCATGAGGTTTTATTTTCAAAATGGGAAAGAAAAAAACCCACAACAACAACAGCAGAAGCCCACCTTTTTTTTTTTAAAGTTGGATTCTGAATCCCAACAGCATGAATATGAACAATCACAAAAGTGTAATTGTTGATGTCAGCCTTGCAAGCTAACTCATTACAGAATCAATGGCCTTAAAACTGGCCTAGGGATGAATAATTGAATGCTATTTATGTAAACATTCTCCTTTAAAATTGATAAAGAATCAAATCCTCTGGAAGGATAATTTTTTATTAATATTTTGTTTCTTTTTGTCGATATGCAATTGGAATTTATATATTTTTCACAATAAAGTTTGTTTGCATATTTTTATCTTGTAGCAAACTATGGCAGAATCTTCTCCTCTCTGCTCTCTAGTCTCTACAACAGAAAGGAAAAAGCTCACTCAGCTTTTGGTTGGTTTGTAGTGGGAAATTACAATATATCAATTATCAAGCCAAGTAGATTAGATTTATGTCAATCAAATCACCCCAATTATTTCTTCATGTATATAAATTCTAGCTACTTAGCTACGAGAATAAGCACTATCATCAGTGGGATTCAACTAACCCATTCATTAATTGATGCATACCAATATATATATATATTACACATATAACATAGACAAAAAAACAAACCATACACCGGGTATCTGATTGATGTCGTTTGATTCCAAGCAAGCAGCACCATTTACAACTGACAAAGCTGCAAAATTACCCTCAGACTCCAAGTATCTGCAAAATTTGAGAAAGCAAGTGCAGCACCACCCCCCTTTCTGCTTTCTAAAGCCAGCCAGATATTATATATGATCAAGGACTCAACTCAGAAACATATATGCATAGGTATATGTGAACATGGAATATGCCACATGAAACATATAATTCATTTGTTTCATGCATGTAATCATGTGTGGAGAGAGAGAGAGAGGGTTATGGGGACTTATGGGATTCCGTTAAACACAGCTAGAGAGAAGCACGAGCTATAGAGGGTAATGGGTTTCTGTTAAGCTCAAGTACTAGCTAGAAAGACGCACGAGCTAAAGTAAAGTTAGTTTCCCAAAGTCTCACCAATAATACTATAGGGGAGAGAGAGATAGAGAGAGAGGCTAGTTGGGTTTAGTCAACATAGTAATGTATGAAAAGCATATATCGTGATAAAACCTCTCGAATAGGCCATAGAAAGAAACAAATTAAAATTGGGCAGTGGAGCAGAGTGATCCCTTACTCACTCTTGCCCCCAAATTAAAAGCCACCCTTGCTCAAAATTTGATCCTCTGCTCAGCTCTAATCTCTAATCTCTAATCTCTATGATTGAATGATTCACAAAAAGGCATGCAAGTGGGTGAGGGGGCCTGCTAGAGTGCTCCTACAACTACAAAATAAAAGGCAAAGGACAGAGAGGGAGAGAGAGAGAGAGAGGGGGGACCGACTTGGAAAGATGAAAGAAAGATCCCTCTGTACATACTCTGCTCTCATCATCATGCTCCCCCCACTACTCTTTGCGTATATTCTTCTTCTCTTGCATTCTTTGCTTCTTCTCGATACCCATGTCGGCCAAGTGTCTTGTCCTCTACCACTGCCGCTATATTACCTTGATGAGACTGGTCTGCCTTCCCCACGACCCTCTCTCTCCTTCTTCATTTGTCACCGGAAGATGGTTTTGGAATCGTTTTTCTTGTTGGTTGTTTTGGAGGCCACACACAGACAAATTAACTCTCTCTCTCTCTCAACGGCATGCGTGTGCATTCCCACGTGTATTATTTTTTTTTATGGGAGTTTGATAGATTACGACTTGCCAATTTGACAACATAAGTCACCATGGAATTGAAAGATGAGGGCCCATGCACTCATCTCTTCAAAGGAAGGAAGGGGATGGCTGCACTGTTCACTGCAGGCTTTTATTCTACCTACACCTCCAAAGCTTATTGGATTCTTAATTGCTCTTATTTCTTAATGATGATCATAATCATAATTATATCGCTAATCTTAATATCACTTTAAAGTTTCTTATTAGATTTTGTAATCATTATAACCTATTTAAACTAATCTTTATGGCTCGGATACCCTTTTCAGGCACTTTAATTTTGAGTTCAAACTAATCCAATTGCAAAGTGCTTATCTACCCGATTATTAGTTAACTATCAACTTACTTTAGCCTTAGTGGTAGTTTAAAGCCAGGAATTCACACTCATAGAATGAGTATGGGAATCCTGCATACGGGATTAATTTGAAAATTTTGTTTACAAGATTTTCAATATTGTTTTCTTAATAGTATAATTAATCACTAACGGCGGATTAACTAAAACCTCTTAATGTTAATTTCTAGTGTTCCCATCGATTCTTCAATGGGGCAGCATGCATTAATTTATCTTAATTAATATATCCTTTCCAAACTTTTGTCATAGGCCTTTTTATTGTAAGAATGAACCTAGCTCCATGATTAATTTATGGCTCTTCCTCATTTGAAATTAATGAATGATTTGAGAAAAAGGATGATATTTGCTTCTTCATTAATGATCGAAGAAGTACTCCTTTCTTCCTTTTTATTTTTGGGGTTGAAATGTCCTCCTTTCATATCCCGTAATTAATGCATGATTATATTCACGTCCGTGATATATGATTATATTCACTTGAATAGGTGGACATGTAAATATGCGGACATGTGAACATGTGTAGGTAATAACATAATTTAAGTGTATATATCATCCTTTGGAATAAAAGCTCTCCATGGAAAGAACTGCAAAAGGAGATGTGATGTTTGGCATGCATGATGACTTACAATGCACTTTCACTCAGACACTCACACACATATACATATATTAAAAAATAAAATGATGATGATTGTAGCTATCATTTATTTGGAGGGAATCACAGATGGGATTCAAGATGGAGGGGAATACATGAACAATGGCAGCAATTTCAGAATCTTTGATGGAAGATACATATATACATTTCAATGAATATAAAAAGCACTCTCATCACTTTGGAAGGAGCCACAGGTGTGGGGAATACATGAAGAAAAGCAATTTGGGAATCTTTGATGGAAGATGCAGATACATAATTCTATAAATGAAAAAGAAAGAAAGCACTTTGAGGCAGGCAGCATAATGACATGACATCCTAGTAAATTATGTCAAACCTATAATTCAAGACAGGTTAGGTATAGCTAAGAAACCGTAGCATCAAAATGGCAATAGTCAAGCTCAGTATTGAATGGACCTACAAAAAAGTCCTAAAGCAGCAGCCGTTCTACACCCCATTTGGGAAGTCTGGTCTAGTTGATGCCACCGCATTGCCCAATGCCCCATCTCTAAATTATTTCTCACCACTCAGCATCTCATGAATTTCACCCACTAATTGGATGATATCCCATGTCTATTCTGTCTATGCATGCAACACACATTAATATTCTCACTGTTTCCTTATGCTCTCTATAACTTTTCCAGGAATCCATGCTTTCCTGAAAAGAAAACACAACCCAACAATCCACCTTCTTCAACTTTAATCCACTATAACTGCAAAGTTTTCTTTACCCACAGGAGACTCTATTGTTTCAATTCTGTTTCCTGGGCCTCTTTGCTTACACCTGTCCATATATCCAAAATTTAACCAACCCCCAAGCCTCCTCTAGCTCCCATTAGCAGACCTACTAGTAGATGATGGTGGACTATTTTGAATTGGGTTGCTTGAGCCACACTGGAGCAATCAAGACACTCTTGGATTCATTCATTTATAAAATGCTATATGTCCCAAAAAACTTATCCCAAATGTGTATCCCAAATGATGTAGTTGTTGATCCAACTCTTCTCTTTTTTAAAAAATTCTCTCCTTGATAATAAATGAAGGTTATGATTCATTTGGGATGTTTTTTTGGGACAATTTTTTGGGATATATAGCATTACTCATATTTAGCTTGGAGTATCTTATGAGGCTTGATTTTTTTTCCCCAAACAATCGAAGCCTATCCTTATCTCAACTCGATCACCTTTAATATTAACAAATGGATTTTGATGGTTCCCACTTTTTAAGTAACTTTCACTTTGATTGTAGCTAGGTACCCAATTTTTCATTTTGGGATGGCTCACACCATACTACAGGTGAACAGGTAGCTCTTTTTGTAGCTACTCTACTCTAGGCAGCTTCACTCTAAGAGAAGGTAATTCTTCACACTTTGTGATGAAACTCTTACTATAACATCTAGGAACCTAAAACATGAAGCTCTCTCTGATACCAAATGTTACAAACTTCGATTAATAAGCCAAAAGTCTTATGACTTATAATACAGGTCAAATCAAACTCTTACTATAACATTTAGGAATTAGGATCATAACTACAGTATTTTTTTCTTTGCAGAAATATTTATGTTTATATATATATATATATTTTAAAACCACCTCAGAAGGTGGTGGTGAGCTGAGGATGGGGAAGGGGTAGGATTTTACTTATAAGGCTCAGATGAGAAATGAAGTTTTGGAGCTTTTGGTTACTTTGGCAGAGAAAGCAGCGAAGCAAAGATATATAATGCCTATCAAAGTAAGGGCCTAGAATATATTCCACTCCAAAAAGGGGACTCAAAGGTGGAAAGAAAAAAATTACAAGAGAAGGTAATTAGTCCTATATATTCCTCTAGAATATATTCCACCACCTTTAAATACCATGAATCCTTCTCATTTCTGCTTGTACAGAAACTGTAAGTAGTTCCAGTACACAGATAGATAAGAGGCACATAAGTTTTAAGTTAAGTGTACTCTTCCCTTCTTAATCCTGGTTTAATTTTCTTGTGCAGCAGTCTTTTATGCTTTGCCATAGCAGCACTGACAACTTCGTCTAGCCCAACCTACAGAACATAGAAGTTGACATTTTGCTAAACTCCTGTTGTAGGTTATAATTTGTTGACCTAGTGAATGGACAAAAACTGTTTTCCACCTTTAAGTCCACAGTAGAGTTCTCTTTATCTTGTTGTTACAATTCTAGCCTAGTTAAAACACTAATAGCTTTTAATTTTGGTAGTAATGTTGCTATCGTATTGATTTATTTGCAAATCAACTCTTGTTTGGAATGCTCTAGAATCCACCTTAATCTTATATAATATATACACTCTTTAGGTTCTGTATGGATCTCGAAAAGAATGAGGGAAAGGAAAGACCAATGTTGAAATTTGTTCATAAATAGATTATTTTCTAAAGCATTTTTGCTCTTTCTTCTTTCCTTTTTCCTCAAGTTTCCAAGTTCCTAACAGAGGCTTAATCTTTACAAATATTATAAATAGGGAAAATGCTGCTCTTACGGACCGATTTATATCCAAAAAAGGCCTGGTGATCGGGCAATTCTAAAATTACTAGGATAATAGTGGGCAATATCTTTCAAATGTAAAAGGAGACGTCTTGAGCCACATCAATTTAAATAGAAATTTTGTACAAGTTGGTTTCTATATCACTGTTAATTGGATAAAGCAAAGCTAAGGCACACTATACTTTTTAATTTACATGAATGGAATATTGTACTCAAAATGATATGCAGGTACATTTACAATCAAAGTTGTAGAATAAGTGAGGAACCTAACATGGTCTCAGCTGTCTGGTAATGGTCTAATGGAATAGGATTTCCAGATTGACACATAACTAATCAATACATAAAAATCCTTCAGCTCTGACAGTAATCGTCTATACATAAAAATGATACGCCATCCAATCAGTTAGATGTTTCCACTACTTGATTGACTTTGTAAGCAATATTAATTAATAGATGGTTAGGATCATTCAATCAGACAAATGGGTCCAGCATGCTAATTGTAAATTGAGATGGTCTATTGTCAAAGAATGTACATTTTGCACCCTTCTGTTGCTACAAGTCTAAATTCTTAAAAGGAAAAGAAATCCAAAAATTCTAACCAAACTCTACTTGTTGGTCTTCGTAGGCCAATTCCATTATCTTCTTGTATTATATAAGAACAATATCCAAGAATGCATGAAACAATTTCTCTTTCTTAATTATAGAGTTCAATGTGTACACATGTATTTCAGTGTTTCTATTTTCAGTTTGTTCTTTTGCATTTTATTTTTCATTCTTCGATGGGTTCTAACTTGAAATTGATACCCTTGAAGAAGATTTTCTCTTTTTCTGTTCTGTGAACTTGAGATTTAGCAACAAAAATTAACAATGATTGAAGCTTCACTTCCATAAAATACATAACTTTCTTGTTCTATTCTCAATTTCTTTGGAAGAATAAACTGATTTCATGGCTGAATGTTTTGATCTCGAGAGTAGTTTCCATCAGTAGACAGCTATTTAGTTGAACCTTTATGAACATGGCTAATTTAAGTAGCAAGGATATGTCTTTATTTAGTTAAGTTGAGTTGTATGGTTTGGAGAATTCGTTGTTTTTTATAAATTAGCTATGATGATGAATAATTGAAAAATGTTCCTTGAAGGTTTACAATAAGATGCTTGGAAATTTTCTGCATTCAGTCATCTAACTTTCATTTCATCTCAAAACAGGCTTGTGTTTAGACCTCGAAACCATGGACCCATTTTGTCCAAATGAAGAAGATAAATTGGCAATTCAACAGTCTTCCCAGCATCAGTTAGCTACGCTACTAGAAGATTTCAATGAATTTGAAGAGACATTCTTGCCTCCTTACTCAGTTGATGACATGAATTTGGACTTAATTGATTGGGATTTCACAGAAGAAGCTCAGGACACTGAAATTATAGTTGAGGGAAAGATAGAGGAAGAAGGACAAATTGTAGTGGAAGAAAAGGCGTATGCTACTCAGACCATGGAAGTAATGAGTTATGGTAGTGATGGCGTACATGGTGGCGGAGTAGGTGGTGGAAGAAGAGGAGTGGTGGGGGGTTTTGTGAATTATGGGTCAACTGTAGGAAGTAGCAGCGGAATGAATGCTTGGCGACAGGTTGCTGGGAATTTAATATTGTACAAGGCTCCTCGGAGAAAATCAAAATGCAAAAATTCTGCAGAGGCTGCTCTCAAATTGGAGCAGATGAAGATTAAAAACAGAGTTTCTGCTGCTCAATCAATTGCAAAAAAACAGGTATCTTATCCTCTAAAATTAGGAGGAGGAAAAAAGAAGTCATTCTTTCTTTTCATGAATCTTGATCCTATTCGGTGGACTGTGAAATCGTTTATCTAAAACAAACTGAAATGAATGAGTAAATTTGTCCCAAACGTAAATCCATGAGAAATGGAAGGATTTCAGGAATGGAAGTTGCTGGCTCGTTAAAGGCTGCAACCATGCGCAATAATCTCAGGCTCAACTGCATGCAAAGGAGACAGAGAACCCTGAAATAAAAGACCATTAGCATGCAGCCCTAGGCCACATGGCACCCGATACTGATTTTCTAACCCATGATCTTTTTCCTACGTGTTCATGGATCTTTGCCATGGGTATAAATCCATGAGATTATCAGTCCATAATTATATTGCACTTTTTGGGATTATCTGATTAGATTTATCTTTTGAATCTTCCACAAAATTCTGTTGATGCAATTTTAATCTTAGAACTCAGTACAAAAAAGAACTTGACATCATAGATCTCTTATAATTACTATGAACAAATGCACCGCTCACTCTTTCTTGTGCTAATCTTCTTTTGTTAGGCTCACATCCGCCAACTGCAGCTACTGATTCAGGGACTCTACAAGAAGAATGCATTTCTGAAAAAGTTACTGCCAGTAATTCTGTTTCCCTTCGCTGAATTTTTTGTTATTTTTCTATTTTTTGGCCAATAATCATTTTTCCTAGGCTTTGTATTAGATGGTGAAACCAGGGTAAAAGAACAACATTTTGGGAACTATGTAGGAACTGCTGCCCTGGTAGCATCATTTCCTTCATTTTTTTTTTCTTATTTCGAGAAAAAAATATTAATGCCTCAATTTCAGAACTCTAATCAACTTGTGGATGATTAAACACTTAAATTTGACCTACTGTAACAACTTGCTCTTCCAATCAACAGCTTGGCTAGTTAGAAGATCCCATTATTGACCATAGAAAGCTTTCAAATTAAATGATCACTCAATTCCTTCTTATTTATTTCCTGTTTTTGTGGTTGAACCTCTGGGTCACATTTTTTCTTTGTTTCAGACGTAAGACTCCTCAAACTACAAACATGAAAATCAGAAAGTCCTGTATTTCCTATATGTTATTCTAAACGATACAAGCCCTACTTATTATCATCAGTAGAGATAAACGATATAAGCCCTACTTATTATCATCAGTAGAGATTGGCAATCAGCATTAATGTTACACTTTTTTTTCTCTCTGGTAAATTTAGTTGCATATAGAAACTGATCTATTACTTCTATTTTTTTTTTCTTTTTATAGTTTATGGAAGGTACTCTTAAGATAGATATGACTCGGAAACAACTGAAGAGGACATTCTCAGGACCTATATAGATCTCATTATCTCAATCCACTACGATCCATACTGAACCCAGTGGCAATTAATTATGACATACTCCGTAACTATATATAAGCTAGAGAAAATTAGTATATTAAAAACGAACACAAGTGTCAAGATTTTGTATTGCTTTGATGCTGCAAGTTATGACTTGTATTATATCATAAACAGCATATTAGAACTTAAGGGGAAATTATGTGAAAACTTTTCCTGTTCAATTGATATTATTTTTCTTCCGACTTCAATTATATTGGTTTATTATATGTACTTTAAAGATTTGTGGCGCTTTCCTATATTTTTTTGGACACTCAGATCCATTATCACTGAACCATGACAGTCCATCAGATAGATAAACTTAGTTTCAAGAAGGGAGTTCAGCTAATGGTCATTACAAACAAACCAGGTCATTACAGATCAGAGCATGCCACATCATGGTAGCAAGGGGAAACTTTGAGCAGATGATGGAAAAGCAAAACAAATGATTGACAAGATGGAACCACCCACTTGTGTGTGAGGCTTGATGTGGCGTGCTATAATTGGAAATGGACAAACCAAAGAGAAGCTGTTTCCTGGAAGAAGGGTACATAATAGACAATATATAGGTGTAAAAATTATGGTAAATCTCCTTACCAGGAGGGGGAGCAAACCAAAGAAAGAAAGAAATATAGTAAGTGAGAGGCTTTGGAAGTTTTGTTTCGATTAGCAGCTTAAAGAGAGTCATGAAATGTAATAAAATGTAAAACCATTTCGGATGTTTTAACTGCATAATAGGAGGAATGTAATCACACTACTGGAATAGTTGCAAAAGCAAACTGTAATGCCTGAGACTTGGACCTTATGGATGAAGTAAGATGTGAATTAACTGCAAATTAGTCAGACAACCAGGACATTAAGATTGTTTGCAAGCAGGATAATATAGAGGTTCACAAAAATAACTATGGTAGTAACCACAAATACTGCCGCATTGGCCTTTCTACATATAAAGTAGCACTCTCTGGTTGCTTTCTTAAATCACAACAATCTAGAATTTTGTTATAAGCCAAAACACATGACTTGCAGAAGGAGCAGTTGCCCATTTCAGATATTTTAATTACATGAGCTTCCACTTGACCTCATTTCCGTCCCTGTACAGTTTTGTCATAACAGCAAGACTTAAATATTGTAAACATGAAAGCGCTTGTCAATGGATCTTTGCCAATAAAAAAAGCTCTGTCAGCTTTGAACACACATGACAAGTACAGAGAGAGAGAGAGAGAGAGAGAGGATTGGCAGCCTTCTAGTTTGTAAATAATAATGAGGCATAGGACAAGACTTCCTTTCTTTCATTCTCTTAGTAATGATTATCAGATACATTTTTCACTTCTATTGCATCAACATAAGATATTGATTCCAATAAGCCAATTTCCATTGGTTTGACCAAGCTCAAGTTTGTTCTATCCAAAAAGAATAAAAATAAAAAATCCCATTTTCCTAACTAGCAAGTTCAAGCTAGGTTTATATTTGTTTGGCTAAGCTCAAGCACGTTCATGAGCCTAACTGACCTGGTTAAATAGAATAACCCATCATTTATTTCTCTGTCAGAATCTAGCATAAATGATGTACCAGCCTGTTCTTTCCAAGTCTACTATATATGATAAGAATTGCATCCCAACTTAATTAGCCTGTTCAAGCTTGGTTCATATATGTTTGGCCAAGCTTGAGAGCTTATCAACGAGTTAACTGAGTGGGTTAAAAAGTGTAATTCATCATCAATTCTATGTCACAACTGGCATTACCAACTTTACTAATACACGCAAGCGACACATCAAATCTTTTTTCCCCCAAAAACTCACTGGCTTCATATCCTTTGTTAACAATTACTTCTTAAAACCTTTTGTTTAGAGGAATTTCTTAAGGAGTCATGGAACTTTAAATGCAAAATACTTTACCTTTGACCCATGACCAGCCTAATTAGACAAAATTGAGCCGAGCCAAGTAATATTTAAACTTGCCTTTCTAAGCAATCAAGCATAAAATTTAAGCTTGGGTTTTATTAAATTGGCTGGAATGAGCTAGTTAACTAGCTAAGCCTGAGCTGTTAAACCACAACTCAGTTTGTTTGCTGCCCTAACCATAATATTAATTTAATGTGGTTATACAAAATAAAGATTTGAATCAATTACAAATTTATGAAGAAAAAAGTTAGTTGCCCATTGAAATTTATTTCCAAAAAGTCTTCCAACATTCAAAACCTTAACTGGTTGATGCTTCTAGGATGTGATAGCATATGTGGCTTAGTCTGGGTCTGAAAACACTAGCCGATACATTCTTACGAAAGATTGACCATTTATCAGTAGACGATAAATTGACGAGCGTTATATTTCTGATTAGATTGCTATGAAAACTTACCAAATTCTTGAGATTCTCAGGTTATTAATTGTACAGATATGAAGATATGATACAAAGACTAAAATGCACTCAGTTTGGTGAAGAAGATGCTGCAAGTAGCGCCACTATTGGCCAAACTATAGCACACTTTTGTCAAATTAAAAATTTAGAGGTTAATGACAATATAGTCTTTCATTGATTAATAAATAGTATCCAAAAATGGAAAATTGCCAAGAATGTATTTCATTTATCTTATTTTAAATACCAATGTAAGCCTTGTGAGTTTTGCTTTAATCAAACAGGCACAAACAGGAATTTGAAGGTGAGTCTTTTCTTCAACTCTCAATCCTTGTCTAATTTTCTTTTATGGGTAGTTGCTAGCTAGTGCTTAGAGACTCTCTTATAGCCTTCTTGAGCAAAGGCCTAGTAATTATAGGAGTTAACATCTTCATCCAACTCTTGTTTTAGATTGCAATTGTCTAGCTTAATCAAGACATTTATAATTCCCTGCGCGATATTCATATTTCTTGCAATATGTTTTCCTTCTCTAGTTTTTTTTTTTTTCCTCCACTCTATCCGATTCTTACTAACATTTTAAGTTTGATTCTCACTGACATGAAATCAAATCCTCCTTCGTGCATAGTGAATAGCATTTGAGACATATTTGTAACCTATACCATTTTATTTTTACACATGTTGTCACCATACTCTGTTTCATAGAATATTTTTGTAACTTTCACTCCATAGGAAAGATCTTTTAAAACTATTTTCATGTCAGCAGTTGAAAAAAGTTGATAATCTATTCAGAAAATGCTTTGTTACATATTGATTGCACTTAAGGTCAATAAAGACCGATGTTGTAGGGGCAATTTTGAAATTAACGAGGGTAATGATCATTTGGTTATTAGAATAAGGAAGAGAAAATGAGCAACGTCAATCCTTATGGACTTTATGTTTGTGTAGAATTTTCAATTCCTAATTTCATTTGATTAATTAATTGAGTTTCCTCTTTAAGTCTAGTTCTTAACCTTCCTATCACTGTCTTTTGTAAATTTAAAATTCAAGCATGTTTTTACTTCCTAAAATAAAACTTCAAGCATGTTGTGTGATGTTTAATCCCATTCTTGCACACAAACTACGGGTCAATACTTGATCAAGAAGATGATCTTTTCTTCAACCATGATTTGATAACATAATTAGCCATGTTGAAACTCGACTAATGTTAATCTGTTAGCTCTGATCAATTTTTATGAGGTTATTGAATGCTAAACAGTCAATCTCCTTATGATTCTCATTTCTAACTTCTACAATATGATGTCAGGTAATTATCCAAAGCTCAACATCATGGACCCAGGTCATACAGATGATGGAATTGCTTCATTTTTTGATGAGGAGAGCAACAATATTTTTATCAAACTTGCAAAAGAATTTGAAAAAGATGAAGACTACTTGCTGCCAATCATAACCACACCTATGAGCAGTCCATCCATAGAAAACTTGGACAACTTGGACTTTCTGCATGACTTACAAGAATCAGAAATAACATCCAAGCAACCAAAAGTTGTTGAGGCCATGGCTATGAAAACTATGACTGTTCCAAATTATTGTGGAGGAAGGGAAGAGACGGGTTCTTTTCAGCAGTCTTGCTTTCCTATTGGAAGTGGCGGTGTAGGGAGTTCACAAGTTCTGAAACAAATGGATGAAGCTACGAAAATAATTTATAAAAAAATGAAAAATAGAGAGTCTGCTGCGCGATCAAGGTCAAGAAAAAAGGTTAAGTATCTTGCTAGTATCTATTTCCATTTAGGTAATTCATAGAGGGAGAATAGTGTTATAGAGGATGAGGATCAAATACATTTCAATGAATAGGTCACTGTATTTCCATGAAATAACAAGAATACCCAATATATTACATATCTTCTGTTCATCAGTCTACTTCGCCAAAATCCTAAGAGTTGCTCAGTTGAGGATATGAACTAGCCAGACATTTAAAGCATGGTATGTAAGTGTACATCATACTGGTCTATACATGAATCCTACTTGACATTCTCACCATCTCCCAAGTCTGCCTGAGCATTTTCACACAAATTCTAAAGAGAGATGATTTTGAATTCATTTCTATAAATTTTTTATTACATCTCAACAAAATTGAGAGTTTGCCAATATTCCCTTAAATTTCTATGAAAGGATTAAAGGTGGCTAGCCATAATATGCAACGAAGGATCACTACAATTGACAAAGCAGTATGCTGAGTCTCGAAAGATGTTAGGAATCGGAAAGACTTGCTATCTTTTGTCCATTTCTCTTAACACACATTTAGCCACTTGGACTAGAATGTATGAAACATCATGAGACAATAGGTCATTGCATCCTTTACCCTTGAGAAGTTATCATTACTATGCAGCAGAACTGACTCTTTCTTATTTAAATCTTGCTACGCCAGGCCTACGACCTACAGATGAAGTTGGAGATCAAAAACCTCAAGGAGAAAATTCAATTTGAGAACAAAGTACTGGCGGTAACTACATATTCTTATTCAAACTTTGTTGATAACATTGTTTATGAACTCAATGAGCTGAGCCATGAATTGCCCTATTTGCTTGATAACAACTGTATTATGGCTTGTGTGTCCTGATGTGCAGGTGTGCAATAATCCAGGTTTTGTGAATATATA
>JAESVK010000260.1:196158-216278 GCA_017140935.1 Hamamelis virginiana
TTTCTTGTAGTTTTTGAGCAACCAAAACACCAGAACAAGTGGGGGGCGAAATGGACTGAAGAGGACCTTCTCAGCATTGATCTAACATATCACAGCCGACACCAGTGCAGAAATGCTTGTTCAGTCTATTGCATCGAAACTGGTGGTTCTCAGTTATTTTTATAGTATATATATCACCATAGACCATATATATATGGCAGAGCTTGCAATTTCTTATGTGGCTTTTTTTAAATGATTTTTAATCCTTATTGTCTGTTATTTATATGGTTGATCAATGTTGTTTTATCCTAGAGACCTTTCCTTTATTAAAACAAATATCCTTGGATATATAACTCGTCAATTTTTTTATTCAAAACCTAAATGGTCTACTACCTTAGACAGATCAATGACTGAAAATTCCATTTTGGGCACTATGTCGATGGCACCCTGGCAAATCATGCGACAACCGCTTTTGTTATTTTATGCTGTATCCACACTCGTATTAATTAGAGTTGTCGAGTGAAAAGGGTTCCTAGAGAGGAGTCGAGCTTTCCTTTTTGGTTTTTTTATGATAGAAAACTACTGCAGGCTGCATATTATAGGATGACTAAAGTATATTCAAATCTGAGACCTCTCCCCTTAAAATGAAGATATATACTTAAATAACAGTGGTTATTAAATTCTTAAACCTAATACAGTCCCCGTCTAGATGAAAGTGAGAGAGCACAACAGAGGAAAGTGAGCATGCCTGAAGTCACTTTCGTGACAGTTAAAGCAGGAAACAATCTATTTTGCTGCCTTAACATAGCTCGTTGAGTCACTAAAACATGTGAACTAATAGAACACCCTAGCTAGCATCCTATGATTGCGGACAAAACATCTAAAAGGCCGATACAAACTATTTACAACATGCATCCTGCCACCACGAGCTTCGTATTATTAGACCAGTGAGCAACTCAGCTAAATGTCAAAGCATTGACAATATGAACAATTTAACCATCTAAAAAAACTGCCAATATAAATTGTCCAGCATTTCTTTTCAATTTCTCAAGGGCGACTAGGGGTTTGAAGCCTTGGATTGCAACTGAGTTGAAGGTTCAAAACCTCAAGAGGTGCATGCCATTATCAAGAAAAATTGATGATGAAATACAACAAAAAATTTCCCATTTACAAAGGAAATTACTCCTGCAAGTGTCCACAGACTGATGCTTGCAGCAGCAAGAGTCTTTTCTGCTCACTTCAATTAGTCACCAAATAAATCATCATCATCCTCATCATCGACATGGCTTGTGTTATTACCAGGTTTTCCACTTGCAGCAGCAAGAGTCTTCCTTTCGGCTTCTGTAGTTGGAGATGCTTGTCGACCACCAGAACTAGCAGAAGGATATGCCCAGGAAGAGCCCACTTTCCCAGAAAATGATTCACCATAAAGATCATCATATATCCCGCTCTTTGCAGTAGTTTTGACCTTGTTCAAGACTTCTTGTAGTTTATCAGTCACGCCTTTTTGGGAACCATTGTCTTCCTTCATAGATTGATGTTCCTTACCTTTGGGTATTACTGTGATCTGTACAAGGGATTCATATTTCCCAACAAGACTTCCTTCTTTCACGCCTAACGGACCAGGTTCTGTTTCTACATCTGCCCCGTCTGAAACCCCAACAACTTCAACCAGCTCTCCCCCAACTTGATCCCTGAAGGATACTCTCATTTTTCTAATTCTCTTAACAGCTCTTTCTGACTGGTGGCTGTCATCTCTTCCACCTGATGAGCTACCTGACTCATTGGATTTAGACAGTAAGTCTGTTTTGCTCAGGCCATAACGATTAAGAATAGTGTTATAAGCTACAACAGCTTCTTCATCAGACGGATCAGGAGATGGTGGTAGATTGATTTCTGTGAGTAGTGGAGGAGGAGGGAAAAGAGCTGCATTATTCTTTCTTAAGATATAACTTCTTGTTGATGCAGCAAAACGCAAAGACTGCCCCACTTCAAGCTCGACAGGGGTATCCTTGGTCAATCGCTCGTTTGCAACAAATGTACCATGTGCAGATCCCAAATCAATTACGTATATGCTGTAACAGAGAGAGAAAAGTTTGTAAATGCGCACATGATTTACAAAAGAAACTTTTGAACCTCTGAAACCTAAATTAGATGTGAGAAACACAGGGCCGGCCTAATAGGCAACCGCCTTGGGCATCCATTTTTTTAGTAAAATTTAGGGGCATTAAATTTCGTCTTGGTAGTGATATAATACTTGGACAACCAATTTTTATTCAAGGACAGTTCAAAGGGCCAAACCCCAATATACTATATATGTTATATTATTTAGCATCTATTTTTTGTTGTTGCATTTTTCTTTAGAATATAATTTTTGTTAATTTCTTGGTATCATTGTTCTATGTACGTTTGACACATTTATGGAAAATATAGTTGAATTATATTCATTTTAATGGAATTATATTCAAAAGTTGTAATCAAATCTTGTTTATTAGTTTGATATATTTGTAATGATGATAGGAGGTTTCGGGTGAGCCTATTGAAAACTCTCATTGTGAATTGATTGTTTATTTGTTTGATATATTTATAAGGAAAATTCCATTCGTCCTCCCTTTTTGTCTTCCCCTGTGCATCTAACCAACTTGGAACAGTTGTTTCGAGAAATCCACCATTGGATTGATATTTCACTAATACTTATCATGAATACAAAAAATAACATTGATCCAATGGTCGGTTTTTGCAATTTTGAAAAAAATTGTAAAATATAATGAAAAAATTGTGAAAAACTATCACAGTCTATTTTTTGAAAAACCAATCATTGGATCAATGTGATTTTTTGTATTCTTGATACGAATAAGTGGAGCATCAAATCCAACAGTCGATTTTTCAAAATAACTGATTGAACTTTCAAGTTGGTCAAATGCACAAGAGAGGACAAAAAGGGTGGACAAATAGAATTGTTGTATTTGTAATGATGATATGAGGTTCGGGATGAGCCTATTGACAACTTTCCTTGTGAATTGATTGTTGTAGGTCTTCTTTATTAGTTTAATTATATTTGTAATTATGATAGGAGGTTCGGGGTGAGTGATTTAAGTTACCTTAATAATCAGTAGACCCTTCTCCAATGTTGACCACAAGTCAAATCCAATAATCCTAAACCATTGTTTATACACCGGCATATGATCAATTCAGAAATCCAGTCCAAGTCTGAATTTACTTGAACTGTCAAACTCTTGGCCAAATTAGGACAATCCAAAAATTTTAATAGTTCGGCCAAATTTCACAAAATGTCCAGAATAGTTTGTCCAAATTTTTGGCCGAACAAATGTTAGCTTGGTTGTTTTTCCAGAATTCAAATCCACATCTCCTAAATTGGCAATATTCCACATTTCCAGTTGAATTTCATCCCAATCCAATTCAAGGGCCCAATCTGAATTCAAACTTTTAACTGAATTTTTAAAAACATCCGGTGACTAACCTAAACCTAGAAAGTGTAACATTTTGCCCAAACATATAGATTTTACAAAGGACATTCAACTATAGGCTTCAGAACAGACAATAAAAATCACCCAAGTGTTCGTCTCTGTTCTCTTTTTCTTCTTTTCTATTCTTTTCTTTTCTTTATTTTTCTTGGGATCTCTTGACTCAAGCTGATAATGAATGATGGATTGATCCACCTACATTGATCGAGCAGGCTAGACAAATAGAAACTCAACAGAAATATGTAAATTATTATCACTCAAATGAGCATGCCATCCATTCTTATTCTTTTTAGTATTTCTGGCTCTGAGAATTAGTGTGATATACTATGGTGTAACAGTAGTTTGTCTTATAACAAGCTAATCACAAGAAATTCAGAACAAGGAAGAAATTTGAAATGTGAATTTAAATGAAAACAATAGTTCAAAGAATTAAAGGAGAAGATTTACAAGTCAAACCAAGAATAAAAAATGTCAAGAGAGATTGAGCAGAAATCTAACCTTCCATTCTTGTGAGGAACAACAGCAGCATGCTGGCGTGAAACAGACTGATGATCGAGGACAAAATCACAAGTATGAAACTGCCTCCCAAAGATATGCCTGCGCTTATCCAGATTAATCCGATCAAGGACCTCACCGTCCTTCAATACCTCAAGATAATAAACACCTGGTCGAGGCTCAATCACCCAATCGGGAGGCTGCCATGTTGATTGGCCGCCTCCAACCTGGGTCAGCAGCAAAGTAGGCACAACGGATGGCGCTGCATCCAGTCCCACAGGTTTTTGAGTAATGTGGTGTTGCTGCTGCTGCTGATATTGGGATTGCTGATGGGAAGTTTGAGATTGGGAATACAGCACCGAGGGTTGGGTAACTGCTTTAGAAGCAGATTGGGTGGCAGTTTTGGGAGCAGAATTAACAGACACTGAGAATGGTTCCAAGGATTCAGCTTTCCTAAATCGGTTGAGACCAGCTCTTCCATACATTTTTTTTTTTTTTGCCCCTTAACTTCAAATAAACTCTGTTCAGCAATTCAATCCGGGCTTGAATACAACAGCACTACAATGCAGCATTAGGTTCAAATAAATAGCAGACGCCGAGACCGATTCCTGCATCGAATATAGTAGAACAGAATCCTCAAGTTCAAGCTACACAACCCTCCCATCCAAACCCTAGTTCAACATGCACAAATATCAAGTAAACCTAACCAGAACAATAAAAGATTACAGAGATATTAAAACTCATAAAGCCAATTTAATATACAGAAGACCGAAGCTACAAGATTATTGCAAAGGCCCAAATCTCATATACGTTAAGAACATATCTGATATAAAGACAGGAACCAAGTAAAACAAATCCTAATTTCTCATTCAAGAACACATTACTTTGATCCTCCGTTTGGTTGCATAGAGAAATGAGGGAAAAAAAGTACAACTTTAAATCTGATGCTTTCTGCTAGTTCGGCTTCCAGAAAGCAAGAGACTGAACTCAACTAAGCCAAACAGTTAAAAACATAGCTCCTCAGCTTACTGAAAGTTTTAGTTTCCTTTTTTTCTTTTTTTTTTTAGTTTCAAATGATAAAACCCTATCTTTTCAAAAATTCAACAACTTTGTATTCTTTTCCAGCGCTTTCTCAGCAACCAAACGGAGCCTTACTAAATCCATCTTCAGATATAAAGAATAATACAAGAAGCACGCAAATGTTCAAGTATTCATCATCCATTGTCGGAGAATAAAATAAATTTTATGAACAAAAAAAAAAAAAAGACATTCGCAAAGTGAAAAGTAAATCAGATTGATAGCAAGTAGAAGCAAAAAAGGAATCAAAATACCAAATCAGTTAGGATATAAGAAAGGTAGACTTACCTCAGAACGACAATCGTCTAGGGTTTTTGTAAGCGAGCTTTAAAAGAGAAATTTTGGAGGGAGGAACTGATGAAAATCATGGGAACGAAGAAAAGAAGGTAAATTTGAGGGCAAAATGTCTTCTGAAAAACAAATTGAGGCAAAAGTGGCAAACAGATCGTTATTATCATAGGTGAACCGAACCGGGCGGCCAAACCGGACCGCTTAGAACAAAAAAACTTCTAATTGAATCGTTCGACCAAGAAGCTAAGGGCTGTTTTGAGAACTTTGAAAAATGATTCTGGTTAGTTCTGATCTCTTTCTGTTATATGATTTTTATATAAACCAGCTTCCAGCTGATTTGAAAAAAACTATGTTTATGCCTTATTTTTCTAGACAGGATTGAACTGATTAGCAGAAAAAATGCACTTACCAAACAATACTGGATAAAAATTAGGTAGACGTATCCTCAGCAAGCCAGGTTTTTAAGTTTGCCAAACAGTCCCTAAGAGAGAACCGGCCAGGTTCCAAACTTTCAAGTAAAATAACCAAATACCCAAAGTCCTAAGGCCAATCCCTTATACTTTCAATAGCATTTTAGTCTATTCAATGAAAGAGTATTTTCCACTTTGCAGTTTGCAGTATCTTTCTATTCTCATAGTCGTGTTTTTCAACCTCTTGGATCAGTACTTCTTGTCAACAACAAGCTCAATGTTACCAGAGTCAATATCGAATCGTCCGATCAACCAGTAAAGCTACCATCGACCGATTCGTTTCTTCAACTAGACTGCTTAGGATTAAAAAAGTTCAATTTGAATCGATCATGGTTCAACCCACCTTACGGGTTCAAAACTTGGAGGAAGAATGATCAAATTGCCCAAAATCCTAAAGCTAATCTCTTACTACTTTCAAGTGCAGTTTAGTTCATTCAATAATAGATTACTTTCTACTTTGCAATATTTTCCTATTCTAATCATCAGGCCGTGTTCTTCTTCTACAGCTTCCTGTCACTACTTGACCAAAAAAAAAAAAAAAAACCTCAGGATATACACGGAATTTATGCACGGTACCTTTGTCCCTCAAGAAATTTTATTCTCTCTCTCCACTGTTACATGAAAGGAAGTGTACATTAGGAGAAAATTACTTGTGGGCACGATCACGGTTAACCCAATTGATTGATCTACAAAACAATTATACATAATAAACCCAGTAATGAACTTTGGGTCCATTTGGTTCGGTTGATGCACAAGGACTGACAGTCCATGGGTGCCCAATGTGCCTTTGAGAACACGTTCAACATTCTTTTATAGTCATTAGGTAGATTAGAACTTGCCCTGTTCATTCCATAATCGCTCCACATTACCATGAGGCCATCCTCTGTGTGTGTGTGTGTGTGAGAGAGAGAGAGAGAGAGAGAGAGAGAGAGAGAGGTCCAACCTGAAATCAGCCCATTACAGACCATGCATACAAAATAATAATAATAATAATTCAAACATCTTGCAACGACAAATGTTAATCAATACAGAGCGTTAATCCACCCAACTATTTCTGCACATCTAAGCAATGTCAAAAAATTATGCATACAGAAATCTACACTTGAGACAACAATTAGATGAATACATGCTTGTGGGAGTGGAACTCTTTAACTCACTGTTAGCAAGCTACTTTATATCTCCTCTTTTGCACTAGTATATGCCAATGCCAACCTAAGTTCTGGATTAACGACATTAGCACATAAAATCTGAGAAATTTCTTGCACATCCTACCAGCTTGATAAAAATGACCACAGATTAGTTTTCTTTTAGGCCTATGAAAACTACCATCTCTTTGAACTGTCACCACAAGCATTGAAAGAATAGAACTGAGCTTCAAACCAAATTCCACGTAGAGAAGCCTGCCAGCAGTTATGTGTCTCTTGGGTTCAGGTGAGAGCTGGATTGTTGTATGTAAACAGAAGGCTGCAGCACATTGCACAAAGCCAAGCTAGAAGGCTCATTTGGAATTGCATGGCTCATTTCAATGGATAGCATATGATAGGAATTGAAAGTATCTGTACATCAAGAATGCCATAATCTGAATTGTGCAAATCCACTTCAGTCTGAAAACTCTGCTGAAGAAGGTGAATGGAGAGAATACAGTTTGTATTGAAAGATGGTGCTTTAGGAAGAACAGTTTCCTCCAAATAAAGTTCATGAAATTGACTCTTAACAGCAATGCACTGAACCCATTTACTGTCTTGCTGCAAATTCCTTCTCAACTATACTAAACATCACCTTCATGCGTTCTTGCAGATTTACAAGGATGTTTTTTGTGATCCTTTTCTGATGTCGGGTGCTTTTCAGCCATGCAATTCCAAAGAATACTTGGACATTACATTCCTTCAATCTTGAGGGTGGATCCTCAACTTGGTATCTAAGGTGAAGCTGCAAATGAAAAAAATGTATCGATCAGTTATGAAAGAAAAAGCTCTTAAATCAAGCAATAAACAAGGTAAAAACATTGCAAAAAAAAAAAAGAAGCTTTTTTTATCACAAGAGTATACATCACAGGTGGTGTTCATACATTGAAATAGTCACCAAGTGGAACCGCATGGAGAGTCATAACCTCTTCAATAACCCAACCATTTCTATCGGAAAGAGGAGATTTTTGCTGGGTGCTTGTCACCTCTCCTCTATAACGTGATATCCGCTTATCATACTTGTAATAAATTTGCCTCTGGTATATGTCAACCTTCACCAATTCCCATGGGGAGTGAGAATATTCAGAACAACCAGCTTTCTCCATTACTCTACGTTCCAATTCATCACCACTACCAAATAGCTCCATTAAGAAATTGATCTAAGTGGCCAAGAAGACACGAGATGGTAAGATTTTGACAGATTCATCACAAAATTTGCAAGCTAAAATAAATAAAACAGCTGGTATATGGCATGCACACACATGCAACAGTGTGCACACACACGTATATGCAGAGAGAGAGAGAGAAAGAGAGAGAGAGAGAGAGAGAGCTCTTACAGGAACAGAAAGAGTGGAGCAATAAACCTCACTCATGCTAACATCCTCAACGTCCAAGAAGGATCCACTCTCTTCAGTTTGTAGGCTTTTGGTTTCAGATTCTTCTTCAAATATTTCCGCCGTCTGCTCAGGACTCAAGGATCTAGCCTTCCATAGAGCCATTATTGTCCTATTCAGAATGCATTACATGTTTAGACAAAATATGATGTTTTCGTTTCGGCAGGCTTGAAGGCTTGAGTCTTCAAACCTTACCAGTTATGGGTGATATTAAGAAAGCTCATGCTTACATAAGCAGCACATGGCCATTAAATCCACCCATTGAGATTATATTTGACACAAGGTCACGTTAGAGTATGAAGACAACAAAATCCAATAGCCACCAGCTCATGCTCACAAAGCACAAGCTTTATAAACCATTTCCCATCTGATAGAATTTCACAACTTGTATCAACAAAGAAAGCATCACTTTCCACTTATGCCTACCTCCACCATTTCAGGATTATTCCAATATCAGTTAAGTACTGCATAAGCATGAATTTTTGGGGGGTAGGTGTGTTAGAGAGAGAGAGAGAGTTTAAATAATAGGGAAGTAATTAGTTGTTGTAAACTTATAATCATGCATCCCCATGATTTTGATTGCTTCATGGATATATGTTAAAAGGCAATGACCGTTATAAATTAGTATATTCCCTTTCTCTAAATTATTTGTTTATTTATTTTTGCTAAGCTCCGATCTCTATATTTAAATAAAATAAGTAGTTAGATATGTTTTTTCAACAAAAAAAAAAAAAAAAAAAAAGGAGAGAGTGAGACAGAGATTCCAAGGCAATTTCCAAAAAGAAAGAAGTATGAAATTGATTCAAATTTAATGGACCAATATAAGCCAAAACAGACTGGAATGCACCACAATAGCTAAAATTGTCTAGAACAATTAAAATGGGCTAATATCCTGGCTAGTATATAATGGGAGCTTTCATGCTTCCTTTGCGCTGAAATAGCCACAATGGAACAAAATTGACTACACTGCTATTAGGACAATAAAATGACGAATAGGATTCTGTTGAGATGATGTGGCCATTTGCAACAAACACCAATGAGTGCACAACTAACACAGATAGATAGGGTTCTGGCTGAAAGCGCTAGAAGTCAAGGGAAGGCAAAAAAATTCCAGATAAATATGTAAATAAAAATAAAACACATAAAAAAAGCTGATTAAATTATAAGATTTCCACTAGTAGAAAAAAAAGTAAATACTGATTCGATATAATGCTCGTCAATTACCTGTGCGCTACATTGTAAGACACAAAGGACTGAAAATGGAACTTCAGCCTGCCTTCTTCATCCTGTGTCTTTGCACCATGTCTTGCATCCATACCTCTGCCTTGACGTAGGGTCATGACAATTATTGGACTGCCCATTGATGAGATATTAGGAGGATTCACATGAATATCTTCTATGTCCTCCCAGAGAAAAAAGAATTTTGTCTTATGTCCAAATAAATTTGCGTGGAACCCAATTATTCTTGCAGACAGAAATAGGCGGCCCTGCATAGGGACAATTGCAAGTTAATGAGATAAGGCTAAAATGCTAATATCTCATTTTCTCTAACCACAGCTTGAAGAAGAAAATGAGAACAGTGCAGGTTCATTATTGAAAGTTAATATCATAGGAAAGCAGATCTCTCATTTTAATTATTCCACATAAAGTAATCACAACATTAAATGCAACAGCACCTGTAGGATCATTCTGCGTTTCAAGTGACAAGTGAAATCATTGATGAGAAATTCCTCTGGTGGAAGCCCAAAGAGTTTTTGAAATGCTGAATTTGTTTGAGGAGACCGCAAATTTATCTACAAACATTTCCATTAGAAAATAATAAGAAACAAAGAAAAGAATGAAGGACTTCAAAAAACACATTCCATTAGTCAAAGTGATGGCCGAAGAGCTACCCATTTACCTTCTTCCCCACCTCCTTCTCCATTTTAGTTAAATACTCTTTAGCTACATTGCAACCTCTCGTATTGTTCAGGAAAATTCTTAAATGCAGCTTAGACTGACATGCCTGAGCTAACATTCCCCGAAGAGGAACCCACACATCAGCTAGGTCTGATATATTAGTTCTTAAAAAATTGATTTCCGCATGTCCCAGGGATGTAGCCTCATCAAAAGGTCCATCAAAATCAAAAACTTCCACATCCAGCATAGATGGAGGATCATCCATTGCATCAAATTCAAATATTTCTGCAAACCCAACAGGGTGTTAGCAACAAAAGCAATCAAATGGAGACTAATATAGAAATTTTAGGACAAATTCTATAAGGATTTTGATTTAACTGTTCCAAGGTTAACACAATTGCAACTTTTATCAGTGAGTGAATTTCTAACTCTAAACAAAACACATACTTTAAAGCATTCATAGGATACGAGAAAATTTACCATTCCACAGAGGGTCAGATTTCTGAAACTTGATTGAGCTGGTTCTAGTTCTCCCATTACAGGTAAATACCACATATGGATCAGAGAACCCACTTGAATCGACGGCTGCCAAATTACTGCCTTCAATCAAGGCAACTGTTAATAACCACCCATCCCCTTGTGCTTTGACTCCATGATCACTGCCTAAAAATGAAAATGCAAAAGAAAATAAATTAAATTTTAAAAAGAAAAAATTGACACAGAGATCTCTTAGAAGATGAGGAGAATATTTTCTATTAAAAGTTGAGCCCCAGCAGGGGAATCCAAACTATAGTGGCTCCTGGCAAAGGAAAGTACAGACCAGGGATGCACAAGCACCAGAAGAAGTAATAAAATAAAACTTCATGCAGCTCTCTGTTAAAAATCAGAATTCCTCATAGAGAACTTGAGGAGCATCGCATGTCTAGCAGTACTACAGTACTACTTCCTTAATGTCATCCGACTCATCCCACACAATTAAAAGAACATAACGGTATTGACACCTCTACAGAGATATTTACTACATAGGTTAGAGCTTGTAGTCATTTAAAAATTAGGAAATTATCAAACATGAATAATACCCTTTTGTGCTCTTGCTTGCACGAAGCGTGCTATAAACTCCAGCACCCGTTTGCCTTGAAGAGCCAGGATCCCGGAAACAATCACTTCACCAATTGAATCTGGCAAGTCTAGCCCAACAAACTCGAGCCCTTGAATCGTGCTAGGCATAGCTAGCCAGATGTGCACAAGCACATACAATCCGATAAAAAAAGTGGAAACCACTGTAAAATTAGCAAAATACTGAACTGCCAGCTTCCAATCTGATTGGGGCTCCGCCTGCAATGAAGCCAAAAGCTGTTCCTTATTGGATCCAATATCATTCACATCAACTGGCTTAACATTCCGAGATAAAAAATTTATATACTGCTCAAAGCTGTCCTTTAGACCTTGTCGGGATCCACCTTCTATCATACCTTTCATCATAGTACTTTGCAAAAAGTTTGTTCGCCAGGATACTACCAACCGTGAAGATTGTTCTCCTGATGGCAGCTCAGGCCCAGGAGTAATGCAGTAGAGCAACTCTGTTTTAAAGGTGCTCCCATACATAACATCTGGAGTGCTCACACTTGCTAAAACTGCAAAAACCTTTCCATCAGCTTTTAGATATCTTTGCTCCTCGGTGGCTTTCACAGCCCTAATTAATTTTGTCGCAGCCTTAATGTAAGTAAGCACTCTTTTTAAGATCTCTCCACCATTGTCAAATTTCCAAGGTCCTATTTGCAGCTCTGTAGTTCCCTGGATGTCTGCTAAAGATTTAGGAAAATCTGAATCGGGTGAAAAGAGCAGAGAGTTTAGGTCTGGTGGTGCAATTTCATACAATTGGTCAAGAAGTACTCCTCCCGATAAATTGCTTGGAATTTCACTTTCACTTTCTTGATCTCTCAACTCCATTGTTCTCATTGCCTCTTCAAAAGTGCCAGAAGAGAACTGCTCTTCCAAGTTGTTCTCACAAATCTCAGGTTTAGCAGTTCCAGGCAACTCTGGCAAAGAGGCGGATGCACTATCCCCATTTATATTAAAAATTTGAGCAATTCGACCTGCAAGGGTTTTTTGTGCACATGATTTATCTTCCTTAGAACAAGTAACAGCTTCTAACCTCATTGGAGAAGATGGCCTTACAGGGGCAGTAAAAGACCTTGAAGGTGATTCATTTGCAACCTCAGCATTCTTCCTCAAGTGTGGTGCAGCATCACCAACAGATGGCGAGTCCATGAAAGAATTGTTTTGAGAAAAATATATAGTCAGACGAATTTCACCTATTAATAAAACAAAAAAGAGCAAAATCAAAATTTAGTAAACTTTTTTACAAATCAAGCATTTTGGGATAATTAAACACATTTGGGTATCAGCGATAAGTGTTGCAATTTGAATTTTAACATGAAACCAGTAAAGCAAATATATATACCTAATAACAAAAATAAAAAAGAGCAAGTCAAAATTTAGTAAATAATAGGCTACTCAAGCATATTGGGACAATAAACACAGTTGGGTATTGGTGATAAGTGTTGCAATTCGAATTCTAACATAAAACCAGTGAAGCAAATCTATATACGTACCAATTTATATCATACCACAAAAGGGCAGTTACATACTATTTAAATGAAAGTGAAAACAAAAGAAAAAATATTTAAAGCAACGAAATCACAACAATCATAGAATTAAAAGAAATAAAGAGAATGACATACCACAATCCCTGTTCTTGGACTTCTTATTCTTGGGTTGCAAAGAATACCAGGCAGTGCCAAGAGACTTGTTTTCGGCATCGAAAACTCGTGAAACGGGCACTTTCAACTGACCGACAAAATCATCATTGAAGTACTTATCTTCATCCAAAACAGAGATAACAAGCTCCTCTTCCAGGTCCTCAACCCGGAAATTGAAATCTTCTTCCCAAGATGGATTCAAGCACTTCTTCACCACTTTAGTCCTTGACCTGTGCTTTCCCAACTGTAATCGTACATATGGATCACTCGACCCATTAAGATCCATGGCGGGTAAGTTACGTGCCTCAACCACACGCACCGCAAGCCTCATTTCTTAACCGTAATTTCAAAAATGTCAAATATATGTATGTATGGATATTGCAGCAGTTTCTTCCCTGTTAAGAATCAAAGAACTTGAACAACAATGTTCCAAAGATGAAATTTTAACAGGAAAAAAGAAAAAGAAAAAGAAAAAAAGAGATAGCGTAATTATGAAATGAAATTGTTTATTTATGAACGAGATAGATTAAATGTGGAAAGAAACAAAACAAGGGTTTAATAATTGTAATTAAATAAATAAGGATTAAATAACAAAAATGACATGGATGCAAAGCGAGCGAAAACACAGAGGAAAAGTTTGGAATAAAATTATAACAAATTAAGTAAACAGAAACTGAAATTCGCCATTTTGAGCTTCGAAAATCCCTGATCTGATAAAAATAAAATTAAAAAAAGAGGGATTCTTGTCAAGTTTGACAACAGAGGAATTACATGAGGAAAAACTGAGGGAACAACAAAAATGGAACGAAGAGAATGAGAAATTGAAGACAGACAAATAAAGATTTAGACCAAAGAAACACTAAGGAAGAAAATTAAACTTTCGAAAACAAACGAAATCATCGGATAATACGCAAGAGAGAGAGACTAAGAGGAGGTTTGAACTTGAAAACAAGGGTACTTTTCTCCTGTTCTTTCTTTTCAATTCAATTTTTAATTGTATCTGCGCGTACATTTTTGGACGGTTGACTCCCTCTCATTATGAAAATTAAAAACTAAAAACTGAAAAGGAGAGAGAACAAAAACAAAAAGGAAAACTTTATACAGTAAGTTTGTAAAGAATTCATTATAATATTTGGTTTAGGGTTTAATTATGTATAAGGTCCAATAAATGTTTATTTATTCACTTTCTTCCTTTAAATTCAAAATAAAAGAGGTTTAATTTTTTATTATTTACTAATTTATCATTGCAACAATAATTCATAAGGAAATTAAATAGATTTTTTTAACATATTTTTATTCACATGGTGATTCATTTCCAAATCCCAATTCAATAATGACTTAACATCATCTTATCTTATGGAATATGGATCATTAACTTTTTGATGAATTTTAGATCTTTGATATTGTAGAGCTAATCACAAATTGCAATATGGCTTTAGCCAAATAAATCATGATCAATTAAAATATGTCATGTGCCATCAAATTGACCCACTAGGATACTCTAAAGGCTTTAAGAGAGGAAACACGCATGCTTATTACGTAGTTAATTTGTAAACTACCATCTAAAATCGACTCGAGTCACAAAATTAATTATTCAGCCATTCATTATCCTTGGTAGCAAAAATATCGTAATAATTACAAAAACAAATATCTTATCGGCTGCTTTTTTATGTCGCTTTCACATGATTTAAGGACGAGGGCATGACCAAAATTCTAGAAAAACGCGTGAGAAAGAAGACGAGCACAGGTACAATGCATTAGCATTAAAACCCTTTAGTTTAAATTAAAGTACTCCGATCCCTGTTTAAAGAAGATATTAATTAATTCATGAGAGAATTGAACGAGATTAGTTGACAAGAGTATATAAAAGGCAGTCTTTTATGGGCATATAGATAGATCCATAAAAACGTTTGCGGTTCCTTTAGATCACAAAAACGTCATCTGGATTCTCCAAAAAATACAAATGTGTGGACCATTCTCTCGGCTTACTTCTTTTTGGCCCACCTCCATTCATACTATATATATATATCATAATTGATTTATTTTGCTCCTGTCTTGTCCCCACAATGCCTTTAATTATTTGCTTCAACATTTTTAACAAAGTAATGACCAAGGGTATTTTTTGTTTTTTTTGGGGGGTAATAAAGTAGTTTCCATGATATTATATATATATATATATATATATTTCTATAAATTATTCAAAAATCAATTGTAATCAACTATATGTATGTCCAAATTAACTAAAGACTGCATTGATTAATTATAATGAACAGCATATATTGGAAACCAGAAGCAGCTAAATCCAGCAAGAATTAGACAACAATGACATTGTTCTTCCACCATAAGAATACAACAAATTAGCATAGAAGATTTAGAACCATTAATCCTCCAACCTTCTTCTGTTTCATTTCTTCTGTGCTCTTGAAACTGTGGTTCTATTTCTGCCTCTTGTATATTTTACCCAAGAAGGACTTCAACACTTCTTGCACTGCATTGCTCGGATGAGCTTCAATACAGGCTGTCAGCTTCTCGTAGCTCTTCCTCTCATACTCCACAAATACACCCTATATCACATTGCGGAATGGCAAATTTCTTAATATTTCCAATGTACAAGCATAAACTGTTATAGTTTAAAGTTTATTCTCTCCTATTTAAATTTTCATAATAAGTTTTATAAGGTCAATCACAAACCTGAAGGTCAAGATCATTATAAAGGACCTTCACTTTTGCAACATCAGCTGGGTCTGCTTTCCCATAGTGGTCCTGGAAACAGACCAAATCAATAGGCAAATCTATTATGATTTTGAACAGAAAACAACACAAAATATAGAGGATTGCCATTCTTACGTATAATACTTTCTTCTGTTCCGCATTGCAACGTTCCAATGCTTTCACAACCAACCAAGAGCACTTAAAATCTTCAATATCTGTTCCAATCTGATATCACAAAAAAAAAAAAGGATTGAGTTAGAACTCCCTTTAAGCATCAACACATCAGAGATTGACTTTTCTGAATATTTTACGGTTAAATATCAGATAAGCATCACGCTTGAGCTCACCTTTCCAATCTTCTCAGGTTCACCAAAGCAATCCAAATAATCATCCTATAAATAAAAGAAAAAATTGTCACTAGAACCTAATGTTTAAATTATATGAATCCAACACAAAGTACCTGTGTTAGATATTGACACCCATACCCATATCAATGCAACAGAGAAATAAACAAAATTGCATTTTATACTACACAAACAATCACCTGTACTTGAAAGTAGGTCCCCATCTCAATGAGAATGTTCATTACATCAATGTGGTTGTCCAGATTCTCACCCGACATAAGCAATGCACATGCAACCTGTGTAAGTATAAAGAATATGAAGGGCAAAGAGGCAACCAGATTTCCAACATTTTAATGTCAAAATCTAACATTTTCATGAAGATGAGATTTCACTGAAGAAATAGTACAACAAAGATATGGGTACTATGAATGTGTTTATGGCTATAAACATGTTTGGTGGAGTTCTCAATCTACAAACTGATATTGCTTTATATAGAGAAATCACAAGTCAATAGGTGAGGGAATGAGAAGATCATATTTTGAATTATACTTAAGGCACCGGGTATAAGTGCCAGGCATAGTGCACTGCCAACAAGCAATGTGCATCTAAAAGTAGGATACCTGCCCCTTGAAAAGTATCTTTAAGAGAAAAGAAGAATCTCTTATTCAAAAAGTGTATTCAATATGATTACAAACCTAGAATTTATAGAGAAGCTATTACAAAATTATGGTAAGTCAACGCTACAAAATATAGAAACCTAGAAAACATAGAAACTCTTATTCATGGAAACTAATAAATTATGGTAAGTCAACTCTACAAAATAATACTAAATATTATGTATAGCTCACACCCCCCCTCAAACTCATGATGCAAGCGCAGAGAGCATCGAGAGTTTGTCAAGCAAGAAGCTTCCTTATAGGATCGAGGCTCGAAATAAGAATGTACAGAAGTGAGAAAACTCCGAAAAGAGAGAGAATAACAAGTATTAGAAAAACCAAGTCTTACCGGAGGGTGACGAAGGCGGGAGGACCGGCATGTTGGCGGATCATTAGTATCCAAGGCAGCAGTTGGTAGAACATCAGAAGGGGCGTCGAACGAGAGAGGAGGAGAAGTCCGGCAAGAATAAACTAATGGAAAAGAAGGAAAGTCAGAATGAGAAACATTAGACGAAACAGGAGGGACAGTAGAAGAATCCAAATCAGAAATATACTCATCTGGAGGGACAAAATAAGAAAAATGATCAATAGAGACAAGATCTTCTTTACTAATAGGAACTATGCGAGGAGGAATAGAAAAGAAAGGAACACGTTCAAAAAAGGCAACATGACGAGAGACATACAATTTTTTAGAAACGGGATCATAGCAACGGAAACCTTTCTGAAAGGAACTATAGCCTAAGAAGACACATAAGACAGAACGAGCACTAAGTTTAGTACGAGCTCGTTTAGGAAGAAGAACAAAACAAGTACATCCAAACACCCTAAGAAGAGAATAATTTGAAGGTTGACAAAAGAGTTTTTCATAGGGACACAAACCAGAAAAAAGAGGAGTAGGTATACGATTAATGAGATAGACAGCAGTGAGAACAACTTCACCCCAGAAGACAGAGGGAACAGAAGAAGAAATAAGAAGAGAATGAGCGGTGTCAAGAATGTGGTGATGTTTCCGCTCAGCAACACCATTTTGTGCAGGAGTATCAGCACAAGAAGACTGATGAGAAATGCCCATGTTAAGAAGAAAATCAGTACCATGTTAAGAAGAAAATCAGTAAACTCTGTTAAAAAATATTCAACCCCCAAGTCAGAACGAAGAACTTTAATAGTTGTGGAAAATTGGTTTTGAATCATTGAGTGAAATTCTTTAAAAATGCGAAAGAAATCAGATTTATGAGACATGAGATAAACCCAACAGAACTTACTATAATCATCAATAAAGGAAACATAATAAGAAGAACCACCCTTAGTAGTTACCGGGGAAGGACCCCACACATCAATATGAACAAGTGCAAATGGTGAATCACAAATAGACAGACTTTTAGGAAATGGCAAAGCCTTCATTTTTGCAAGTTTACACTCACTACATTCTCGAATATCATCAATAGGGACTTTGCCTATATGGCCAGACTTAACAAGACTTTCTAAGCGAGCACTAGACACATGGCCTAACCTAGCATGCCATAGATAAAAAGGAAAGGACTTATTTGTAAGAGAAAATGAAGATAAGGCAGAAGAAAAACTGGACTCGGGAATCTGAAGAGTATCCAATACATATAAGTCACCATTTCTATGCCCTGTCCCAATCTGCTTCTTGGATACCCGATCCTGAAGTATCAAAATTACTCAAACCTGAGTGCAGAGTAGATATAGCAGAAGCCTGAGATTGAGATTGGGATGCTAGCCAAGTCTGAAATTACTCAAACATAGATGTCATAGGGAAAGGTGGAACTGTGCTCACAACAGATGGGGCAGCAAGATCAAAGCGGGGATGAGGCTGAACCATAGGTGCACATGGTGTAATAAGCGTATGACAAGCATTTTTCCAATGTCCCTTTTGATGACAAAAGTAACATTCATTCGCTTGAATTTTCTTATCGACCATACTTAGTCGTACAAAGGTCACGAATCAAAGAGAAAACCTGATATTTGCTGGGAGAGAAGTTGAAATCCTAACAGAAACTCAATTACAGAAACTGACAGGAAACAAAAGAGAGAAATTACCCAGAAATAACCAATGAAAGAGAGAGTCCGTGAGAGAGAAAACCACCAGCAAATAAATCAGAAATAACCTAGAAATAACCCAATAAGAAAGTGCCAACAAGGGGAGAAATAACCCGGAAAACAGAGGCCAACAGAGGGAGAAATTCAAAAAATAATGCAAATCAAGCTTAACCAAGAGGAGGAAGAGGGAAAAATAAATAAATAAATAAAAAATACTGTAGCGGGTACTGTAGCAGCACTGTAGCGGAACTGTAGCGGCACTGTAGCGGTACTGTAGCGAGGCACTGTAGTGGCACTGTAGCGGGACACTGTAGCAAAACTGTAGCAGCACTGTAGCGAGGCACTGTAGCAAAGAGGGAAAGAAGAAGGCAGCAGCAAAGAGAGAAAGAAGAAGGCAGCAAAGAGAGAAAGAAGAAGCAATAGCCCTAGGGCTCTGATACCATGAAAACTATCTTTAAGAGAAAAGAAGAATCTCTTATTCAAAAAGTGTATTCAATATGATTACAAACCTAGAATTTATAGAGAAGCTATTACAAAATTATGGTAAGTCAACGCTACAAAATATAGAAACCTAGAAAACATAGAAACTCTTAATACATGGAAACTAATAAATTATAGTAAGCCAACTCTACAAAATAATACTAAATATTATGTATAGCTCACACCCCTATCTCTGAAACATCATGGCATTCAACTAAACTAGTGAGGAAGTGACCATAAGGCCATATGTAACAAGTCTACCAGTTTCTTGTTCATAAGCTTCCAAGAGAGTTGATTTTTCGTATTCAAAACAACATATATGCACTGAACTACTGGTTGGTAATTATTTCATAAATCAATTAGTCCATGCTTTAATTGAAATAAAGGTTTCTACTCACCGGAAGGTAAAATGAGTAATAGGCAGTTTTGTACTGAACAATGCTACGGTGACTGCATAAAATCCCAACCATTTCACAGATTAACAAACAACACGTAATCAGAATATCAATAAGCTAGTGATGTAAACAGAGTTAAATTAATAAACCATTAACAAAAATAAGTACTGAAAGAACTCTAAATGCCAATTACATGGTGAGACTTATCACTACCAAATTAGAGCAACTGAAATTGTTTATAGTCCATTAAAGTGTCAATGGGCGTTGACATACCCAATCAACTCAATAACATCATTACAATCTAAACAAGTACAACTGCCTATCAATTGCACAAGGCATCCGGCATTCATGCCATACACATCACTAACTTTTCCAATAGTTGGACGAGATGCCTTAAGGGATACAGTGTGTTATGGAAGACAGATCTGTGCTTGTC
>JAESVK010000261.1:920-20023 GCA_017140935.1 Hamamelis virginiana
TATATATATATATATATATATATATATATATATATATATATATATATTGTTACCTACACCCTCTATAATACTCAAACTAATCCTACTTCAATCAATCCTAAAATACTAGTTTCTGTTTACACCCACCTGCTATCTACAATGTTCAATAGCCCTTTATGAATATGTCTATTTGTCCAGTATGGAGAATTGAGCTTAGTGACATATACGACCGAACCCTGTTAAACATATGATGAGATTCTAGCAGCGCATAATGAATATTCTGTAATGTTTGATAGCCCCTGATGAACATAGCTATATGTTTGGTTAGGTAGACCGAATATAGTGATATATTCAATCCGTCTTATATACATATTTTCTAATGTTCAATTGTACATGACTGAACAAAAGCACGAACATGAGATAAAGGACCCGCTTGGGATAGCTTTTACTAATGCTTTTGAAGCAGAAGCAAAAGTCTATTTAAGAAAAAAGCAAAAGCCAGTTGTGTTTGGAAACTGTATTTTAGAAGTGCTGTTGACACTAAAAATGCTTTTACTATCTATTTTGACACCATTTGATAAAGCTGCTTATAATCCTGAATTGGCATTATTACCTTTGTAGAATACTTCTTCATTTTCCTACTTGGAAATAAAATTATAAATAATAAATAATATAAATTATAAAATTGTAAATAAGCTAGTAAATTTAACTATATTTCATATAAATATTAATACAAAGGTTAACTATGTTTCATATAAATATTAATATAAAAGTAAAGAGGGTTTTAAAGGTTGGGACACGAAGGGAACAATTTTTGTTGAAGTTCATGCTACAAGAGCAAATTTGGCATTTGCAAATTTTATTGATAAAAAGATGCTTCTACTTTATGATAAGGAGGTGGATAGGTGCTTCTTCAAATAAGCACAAAAAAAAAAAAAAAAAAAAAAGATTTTTTGACTTATTTCTCCTTCTCTTTTTACCCAAACACATAAAAGCAACTTATTTTGCTTCTTCTACTCTATCCACGCAACCATGAAAAAACTTAAAAAAATTTATATTATACGTAAAAAAATATACATTTTCATTGTTAGAATCCTCTCACATGACCAATTCCCTATCCATTGATCGACAAACACCTTTTTTATTATAGTTTCTAGGTAGCGATGATGAAAGTATTTGAGTTTGTGAGACTAGGGTTTATCGAAGAGATATGAACGTGAGAAGAAGATGGTAATGAGTGTACGAAGTAGTTTCATTTATTTTATTTTATTTATTTATCTAGAATTGTCCTTATTAGTAATTTTATAAGTGGGTACAATAGTAATAAAAAATATCACTAATTGGTGGGTGCTAGTAGCAGTTTACATGGTGCCAATAGAATCACCCCAAAGATAACTACGTAAAAAAAATTTTGGACCAAAATACCCTTATGTAGAAAAAATAATAACCATTTTACCAAGTAAACGGTCAAAAGTCAAAATTTCCAAGTTTTGTTAGCAATCCCCAATATTGTACTGAATCCCCAATTTAATAAATAATCCTCAATCCCCAAAAATGAACAGAATTTCGAATTTAGCAAAGGATCCACAATCCCCAAATTAATACAAAATCTCCAATTTTACTAAGAATCCTCATTCTCCAACTCCAAACCCATCATTACATACCCATCAGTGGGGACATAGAATGATGGGCATTAAATATTGATTTGACATGTTAGAGGATTGGGGATTATGTGTAAACATCGGGATTGTAGATTTTGTGCAAAATTAGGAATTTAGTGTAAAATTGGGAATTATGTACAAAAAATTTGACCATTCAAAGGGTATTTTGGTAAAAAAAAAATAGTAATACTTCGCATTTGTAATTATCTTTGGAAAGTTTGTTCACGTACTATTCCGAAAACTTAGGATTATTGACATAAAATGTGATATATATTTTAAAATTTCTAATCCTATGTAACACTTTAATGGAAAATTTGAAGAAATTTGTGATTTATTTTACCCAGTGCGCACACTTTATTATACCCAATACAACATAAACTTGTTTTATATATATTTAATGTGCAATATTTTGGTTTTAAATTGTGTATTACAGTTTAATTCATTATTTTGCAAAGTTTCACTATAAATTTCCATTTTCAACTAATAATATCCTTAAATTGATATCGATATTTCGTTATGATTAATATATTTAAATCCTTAGTGGTAATAGTAGGTGGTGTTTAATGTTGTGGTAGTGGCAGTGTTAGTGTTAGCGATGGTAGTAGGTGGAATAAGAAAGGTATGTGGTGGCAACGGTAGCATAGTGGTGATTGGATGTGGCAACAATGGTAGCAATGGTGACGGTGGTGGCGGTGGCGATGGCTTAGCTGGGTGGTGGTGGGCTTATGACAGTGATGGTGGTAAGGTAGTTGTTATGGTATAATGGTAGTGGTTGAGGCAATTATGGGATGACAATAGCTAGTGGATGGTTTTATAAAGAAAAAAATTGTCCATTCTCTTAGCTAAGAGAATAGCTATGTACACACAAATTCCGTGTACTGAAATCAATAGACAAGAAAAGTGGACAAATTAAAATTCTTTATTAATATCTAAAGTGAATGGGATACAATTTTGTGGGTTTGTTCTTTACAGAAGTATAAAATCCCGATTCGGCCTCCTTTTTGATGGCTTGAGGATCCAAGGGCTTTAAGAGCTTGATCTTGAAGCGAACCTTCAAATCTTATTGTCTTGTCTTGATCTAAGGGCAATGAACGTTTCTTCTTGAATCAAGATTTAAAGTCTCTTAATCTTCTTGGTTTGTGAATAAACAAAGAAGTTTAATTGAGGTTTTGTGAAAGCTTGATCTTGAATAAATTATGGTAATTTCCTTTTGAAAATCGTAACTTTCCAAAGAATCATAAAGATTTCACAAGTTTCTTCTTGTCCATGGCTTTGAAAGTGGAAGAACTAGCACTTAAGTATTGTTCTCGATGAGCCCTTTACCGTCTTGAAGAAAGCTTAGAGCTTGAGTCCTTAGGGGTTGCTTAAACTTCAACCTTGTAGCCCAAAATAAGATATCCTTATTAAATTGGAGCCTCCTATTTATAGAGAAGGTTGGTACTCATCGATCCCCAAATTTGAATCCCTTGATTTAAGTAATAGTAGGTAATTAAATAATATTTATTTTCTCATTTTTGGCATTAATTTAAACTTGAATTTAAATAAAAGACTTATCTTATCATATGATGATATGGCATTCTATGTGTTGACACGTGTCCCTTGTCATGGACCCATATTATTTTTTGTGAATCATCTTTTGCTTGCGGGATTCGTGCCAATCGTTGAGCTTGATTTATTAACTAGTCAAAGAGTAGGATTTTGAATTGTTGATCATTGACCAATTGAGTGGCGATCTGTACTTCACTAAAATTTTAATGTCTACAAATGCCCCCGGCCATTTAAGGCATGTTGTATACATATACTTTTTACAGGTAGGAGGTGAAGCTTGAAGTCCTCGCTTTTTTCTCCTTTTTTTTCCCCCCTTTAAGAAGATGTAGCTTGGTAAATTTGGCGAGTTACTTCCCACTTGATATAGTGTGGTGTAAAAAGGATTGTGGCATTGTGAAAATCTATAGCTTTACTTACCACCTGATCGATAATGTATGATAATAAAAAGGGAAAATGATCAAAAGGATCCTCAAAACTGTTTTTATTATCACCAAGTCCAAATCATAAGATACTATACCGATAAGCCTCTCTAGGTCAAATTTAAAGTCAATTAATAACATATATTGTCTAATATATACTTTCCTTAATATCAGCTAGATTTTAGTTTTTATAACATTATCTGATTTAATGTGGTTTGTTATGAAATTTTTTTTGTTGAATAATATTCTTAACAGATTGGGTTATGGAAGGTTTTCTTGAATTTGAAATGAGATAAACTATATTTCTGGATTAAAAGATGAATGAGAATGTTGGCCCAAAATATACTCTAGAGGGGGGTGTTGGGAGCGGAAATCCCATAAGCTCGTGATAGTGTTTATGGATCATGCCACAAAAAAAAAAAAAAAAACCAAATAATATAAAAAATATAGAAGAAACCGTACCTTTGAGATCTGTCTGGATTGATCTCAATAAAACGAACTGCAGAAGATTGATCGAGCTCTTCAAGCCTTCTACCGTATTCCTCCTATGCCAGAACTTGAAGAGAGAGTGGCTCTCTTTGTGCTCTCCTTGTTGGACGGCTGGCTCTAAGGTTTAGAGAAAGTATTTCGTCTTAACCTAGAGGCTGCCCAACATGGCATATATATAGGCTACAGTAGGGACCTAAAGGCAAATAAGTTTCGGGCTCCCAATGTAAATATTAAAAACCTATTTACATTAATTTTAATTCATTCCACTAAAGAATTATAACTGCACTCCCTATCTTATTCGAAAATAAATTTCGAGCTCTTTGTTATTAAATACTTATTAATCTCCCCACGTTAAGATTACAGATACCCGTTGATTAAATTAAATTACTGACAATATTATTTAATCAACATCTATTAATCTCCTTGAGACCTTCCACTTAACTTATTTGATATGTCGGATACAAAATCCACCTGCAGGGTTTGACATAATCAAAACTTATAAGTATCCTCAAGGGGGTATCATCAATCCCTATACCGGGACGTGGATTCCGTTAATAATTAATATTCACCATACAATTAATGCAGTTATCCAACTCATCGAGATTATTGACCTATAAAGATCTCACTCTTTATGAATCAAAATAACTAACAATAAATGCATGTGTCCATTAATTATTTCGGGATTAAGAGTATAAGTATTCATAATAACCATGAGGTATTAATTATTTTATGTGTCAGTATAAAATAATTACCCCAATATGGTCCCATTCAATACACACAAGTGTACTAGCACATGAAGTTGGAACTAAACCATTCCCCGTAGTCAAGACAGACCTACTGAAATCATGTGCTACAATCTTACCGATGGTGTGTCCAACTCCATCTCAGATTGTGAACAATAAGCTTATATTCTACAAGAACTGATGATCTAATCTTCTGTGTGTAAGCCGAACTCTACACACCAGATCATCTACTATGTAGAATAAAAGACTCACATGCATAACATTAGATGATAATATAATGCAAACATAGCTCATACAGATTCTCATTTAAAATGCAATATCAGAATTCATTAATAAATAAATACTAAGGTCTATTACATAAAAAACATGGCTTTTAGTATATAGCCCTAACAGGGGGGTGAATAGAGTATTGGCAATTTAAAAACTAATTTATAAATGGGATAGAGTGTTTTTGAAAACTCAAACTTTTAATAACTAGAATGCAAGATTAAATCTCAACTCAGCAAAATATAAAGCAAGTAAATAAATTTAAATGCAAGAGATAGAGTTAGAGAAATTCAAACACAAGGATTTTAATGTGGTTCGGTCTCCGCCTACGTCCACGCCTCAAGATCTCCGTCTCGAGGATTAATCCACTATCAATCTCACTTTCGGTGGAGATTCAAACCTTTACACAGCCTTCTTTCACAGTGGAAGACTCTCACCAAACAAGGTTTATACAAAACCTTAAACTCATAAGAAATACAAGTGAATATGGATGACCACCAACATGATTCTCAACAACACTGATAATACATCAAATAAGCTCTCAATAATATCTCTCAAAGATTTAAACTAATTTGCTCATAGAGAGAAATACAGGAATTGAATCACTCAAGAATGATGAACACTTGTAAGCTGCAATAGTGTATATAATTGGATGTAGAATTAAGCTTCATGGCAAGTGTATTTATAGCCTTAGAAATCAGCTATACGTTGGAGCGTCTAGGAGGAGCGTCTTGGCAATATGCAGATTCAAACTGGTTTGAAAAATGCAACAAATCCGTTTGGAGGTGCAGCCATGTTTGAATCAGCATTCACAATGTCAAATGTTTCAGCAACAACTTTGACAATTACTCCAATAGCAACCTGCCAACTATTCCTGCAGAACACTTATTTAAATGGTTGCATTTTACTTTCAATTACTTTTACTTTCATTTACTTAAGTTTACAATGTAAATAAGGAAGTACCCCCCATTTGGATTCAATGGAAAATACTAGAAAATCAAATTCCCAATAAATCAAAATGTAAAAAATCAATTTTATTACAAAAAATATTTTTCGTCAACAGTGTCAAAAATTGATCTATCGAGTAGGGTATTATATACCACGTATAAAAGCTCCCTTAAGGCTGTACTCAGTTAATGAGTATATAAGGATCAATTACCGTCAAAAATTATTTTGGAAAACTCTGTATATCAAAAATTCATTTTTCATACTTAGCCAAATTTTTCATAGGGAAAAATAGTTTTTCTGGGAATAGTAACATCTTCAACACTTGAGCCTCCAATTCATGGATTTTGTTGTCCATTTGTTTTCTCCTGTCTTTCTTGAAAATCTGTCTTTCAAATTTAACATTTAAGCACAAGATATTTGGATAACGCAGCGGCAAATGTTTGTTATCATTGAAACCATATAACATATGCTGAATTGGAACCATTTAGGCTAACAGAGAATAATTTCAAAGTTTTGGTTCTGTTTTACAGATATACATGTATATATGGTTTAACAAAAATACAAAAAATCAAAACATTCAAAAATCTAAGCTCATATTTCAACCTAAGAATGCCAAAATACAAATATCATGTATACATGGCTCAACCAAACCCCAAAAAATAAAAGATTTCAAAGTTTTGGTTCCGTTTTACTGAGATACATGTATACTAGTTCAATTTTAAACCCAAAAAAAAAAACAAAATATTCCAAAATCTAAGCTCACATTTCAACCAAGAAAAGCCAAAATACAAAATTTTCATGTATACATTGCTCAAAAATATAAAATTTTTATGTATACATTATTAGGCCATGCCATAAACTCAAGGTATTCCCTTACACAACTTATCATTTCAACCCAATCATGAAACAAAGGATAATTTAGTGTTTAATAACCCGAAAAAACCCACAACGTATGGGAAATAACCCAACATACCTTCCAACGCCATATCATATATACATTCAAATAAAGCATTCTTTGCAAACCCCCAATTGAAAATATATATATATATATATACCATACGTTTCCCAGAAGTAAATAGAAATGAAAACAGTTAACAAGCAATTGACAAATAATAATAGAAATAATAATAAACAATGATAAATAAAAATTCAAAAGACTTTCTTATATCCATAAACTAGTAAAAACTTACAAAGTATTACTGAAGATATTCTAGATGAACTCCAAAGAGGCTAAGGAGAACAAAGTTGGAGACAAGTGAGGTTTACTACTTTAGGTGAGAAGGGATGTAAAACCTACGAAGGAATATGCATTCGGCTTTTTTAAATAGAAAGGGAATAGGCATCTGTCACCCAAGAATAATAATGAACCCGCGAGTGAACAATTCTTTGTGTCGATAACGAGAGTTAATTGTTGATTACATTTTACTTTTCCTGTTTGCTACAGTGTCAAATAGTGACCACTTTTTACTGTAGCAATGATTCATTTTTTGTCTTTGGTTGTCGCGCGTAATTACTTTTGGCACCTGACAAGTTGATGGAACCAAGTGGAGACAAATCCACTTTCGGCTCTTTACTTTATTGGATTCTGTACGGAGACAAATCCACTACCAGAATCATATAGTTGTCTATGCCCCACGGTATTCTGTAGGCTTGAATAAGTCATCTTCATCCAGGCCCAGATCTGCTATTGAACCAGAAAATTCTTATGCTTCTTCATCATCTTCTAATTCTAAAAGAGCTGCTAGAAGATGTTTCTTCAAGTCTCCCTTAAAAGTTAAAGAAGTTGTTGCTAGTTTATGCATAATTTTATTTTTGTCTAGCAAAACCTTTGATGCTTCTCCTAATCCTGAGCTGGAGATAGCAGGATGTTGCTTAAACCAATTTTGAATTGCTTTGGGCGTGATATGTTCAGTGTGTGAACCATCCCACCATTTTATGTGAAAAGATCTTCCCAATGATGGAAAATAGTTATTATTTGGGATGATCTCAAATTTCCAATAAATTGTCCATGCTAAACTATAATGTCCATAAAACAGGAACATTTTAGGATAACCTTGTTGATGAACAGGAGGACGAATTTTTTTTTGGAAGATCCGATACCCTTCAAGAACTTGAGGGGGAAAATTTTTTGAAGTTGGGCTGAGATATTCCCACAAGCCAAGGAACCAAACTGGAATATCCATATTAAAGTTCTTATCAAAATAAATCATCCATGTATGACGGAAGTTTTTATTTTGAAAATAAAAAGTATTGTACCAGGCCGTCTGGTAATCAAAATAGTTATAAGTTGGAGGTTTGAAGGCCATTGAAAATTTCTTTGGCCTGTACAAATCTTGACCCCATGCAGTAGGCATGAGGATTTGAAGAATTCTGCAAGTTGAATGAGTTATTTCAGTTTTGTCAGAGGCATCAAGATGATGCTTGAAAATTGATGATTTAGTATCTACCAGGATAAATTCATAAACTTTTTGAGTTTTATTAAAATCCATGGTAGCATACTGAAAAACTGGGGACAACATGTTTTTTGCAATTTCTTGCGGTCCCAGTCCCGCAATTTTTTTTTTCAATTACCATGATGGGCAATTGTTTTATTTTCTGAAGATATATTGATTTGAAAGTTGGAGTGGGGTTAAAGGCCACCACTACAGCTTTTGAAGCAGTTTCAGCAAATCTTTGAGATTTAACTTTTGTTAATGAACCTTGTTCTTGAGCAAGTGCTGCATATTGTTCTGGGGAATATTGTTTGAATACTGTGTAGCCCATCTTTCTGGAGTACTCTAAGAGCACATTTGTAATTCTTGAAGTTCTTCTTTATCGGCAATATCTGCCCAAGACTTTTTCTGTTTTCCCGCAATTGTGCCAGAGTAATATTCTGCAGTTGTAGGTTGAACCAAAGGTCCAACGGAGTTTCTGTTTTGGGTTTTTGGTGCGACAACTGGCTTGCCGCTGCCTCTTCCTTTAGGGGGTATTTGAACGGTTTCCCTGAAGGAATTCTCCAGTTAGGAAGTCTGGAACTGAGTTCGAATCTCCCTTAATATATTCTATTTCAAAATCAAAAATAGATAATATTGCTTGCCATCTGGCGAAAATATGTTTTGATGCCAAGTTCTTTACATCTTTTTGTAAAACCGATTTAGCCGCTTGGCAATCTACGCGGACTAAAAACTTTTGGTTCAAAATGCCACTTTGAAATTTTGTAAGACATAAAACAATTGACAAAATTTCTTGTTTAATAGTTGAATATTTTTGTTGTGCTAGATTCCAAGTATCTGAGTGATACCGGACGATTTGTTTTTGTCATTTTCTTTTTGTAAAAGAATTCCTCCAAAACCTATACTTGAGGCAACGGTCTGGACTATCTTAAAGGCTTTAGGATTAGCTATGCTAAGACACTTAAGCCTAGAAGCCTTTTGCTTAATAGTTCTGATTATTTTGGTATGTTCTTCTGACCAAGCCGGGGATCTTTTTTAAGTCTTCTTCTAAGAGAAGCACAAAGTTGACTAAAGTTTGGAAAGAAGTCTGAAATATAGTTCAAACATCCTAGAAACCTTTGAAGTTGAGTTTTGTCTTTGATGACATCAGGAAATTTATTGACAAAATCAATTGATCGTTCTATGGGAAGAATAGTTCCATGGTGGATATTATATCCTAAAAATCTAATCTTAGTTTTGAAAAGTTCTATTTTTTTGGCGGACAAAACCTGTCCATTATGTTTTATAACATGAAAGAAAATATTGAGATGTTTCCAGTGTTGTTCTAGAGAACTAGAAAACACTAATACATTATCAATATAAACTATTGTGAAGTTTATATAAGGTGTGAAGATATTATTCATAATATTCTGAAATTCTGATGGTGCAATATTTTTTAAACCAAAAGGCATTATATTCCATTCAAAATGTCCAAAAGGAATTGTGAATGTTGTTTTGTATTTATCTACATGAATTTGGATTTGCCAGAATCCTGATTTCATGTCAAATTTTGAGAATATTTTAGCATTTGATAATCTCTGTATTAAATCTTGTTTGTATGGCAATGGGTACCTAATCCATTGCAACACATCATTGAGGGGCTTGTAATTTATTACAAGTCTCGGTACACCCCGTTCTAATTCAGAAGCTTTCTGTACATAGAAAGCTGCACAGCTCCAAGGAGATTTACTTGGTCTGATAAGCTTCTTTTTTGAAAGATCTTTAATTTCTTCGGGTACAATGTTTTAATAATTTTTTATTCATTTGGATTGGTCTAGCTTTTGTTGGTATATTATTTCCTTGAAATTCCTTAATATAATGAAGTTTTACAATATATTTATTTCTTTCCCAGAAAGCATTGGGATGCTCAAAACAGACTTATGATTCCAATTTTTTCTTAAAAAGAACTATTTCTTTTTGGATAGTTCTATGATCCAATTGTTCTTCCATTTTTCTATGTGCTATTTCTTTCTTCAAGAAGAACAATTGGTTAGTCTTTCTATTAATTAAATTAAGCTCAGGAAAGACTGATAGAGTTTTCAAGAGATTCAAATCTTTTAGTTGTGGAGGGCTAATAAACTGAAAAACAATTTGTTTTTTCATAAAATTAGCATGTATTCCGTTACTATCAACCTGAAATGGTTGAATTAAGTTTTAAAATGGGTTTCCTAAGATCACGTTTTGTCCAATATCTTTGACAAGGATAAAAGGTGTCTTAAGACAAACTCCTCCATTACAAACATGTGCATTAGTAAGTTTATAATTAATTTGAAGTTTATTACCATTTGCATTACTTAATCTTTCCTTTGTTGTCTCAAAGTATTTAATAGGAACAAGTCCTTCTTGAATACAATTGAAATCTGCACCAGAGTCAATTAAGGCTATGGTGTCAATTTCATATTCTTTATTGATTATAATAGTTAATCTAACATGCCATTTTTGGTCATTTATTCTAGTTATTAAATTGAGAAAATGATCATCTTTTTCGAATTCTTCATCTTCAGAATCTTCTAATTGTTTAGATGAAAATGCTTCTTCTTGTCGTTGTTTAAGAGAAAGATTGGGTCTGTTTACTTCATGAAAATTTTCACAATTTTCATTTTCTATGAAAATTTTTAAAAAATGATTTTCATTTTCAATTTTCAAAATTTAGAGAATGCGTTTACTTTGCAAAAATGAAAACTGTTTTCAAAATCTAAAAATAGTGTAAATGTGTTTACTAAAACTATATTATATCTCTATATGTTTTATTATTTTCATTTTTTGGTTTTACAGTTGGTCTACATATTTTTTTTTCCATGTTTATAAGCATTGTCACGATATAATCATTGTTTTCAATTTTTGTGAAAATACAAAAAACGTCTTTTTGATGTTTTCACATTTTCTTAAAAACTGAATTCATTTTCTTGAAAATAGTTTTCATTTTTTACAAGTAAACGCGTTTTTTAGGCCGTTTTCTATTTTTATTGAAAATGAAAATTGTGAAAATTTTCACGAAGTAAACAGGCTTTTAGTGACTTTTATTTTCAAATCACTAATATCTTTTTCACTGTTCTTTTTTAATTCTTTTGACTCTTGTCTTATTTGAATAACTTATTGTTTTAAATCGTTTATTGTAACATTTTTATCTTCTTTCTTAGATTCAAATCTATCAAAGATTTCTTTGAGGTTATAAGAAGCATTATTATTTTTAGGTTGTTTTTGCTCAAGATCCTTTCTTAATCTTATTAAATATTCTTTACGTTTTTCAGGATCTTCTATTTCATCAATCATATCAATGAGAATATCCTGTTCTTTTGTAATAACATTAATACATTTACAGTTATCTTTAATATCTTCTTCTGATTCTGCAGGATTATTATCTTCTTAAGAATATATTTCATCAACCTGGAGTCCTTCCTCTTTTATATCAGATTTATCTGAATATAGTAAAAGACTCATAAGTTGTTTTTTAAGTTTTTCTGAGACTTCTAGTTCATTAATTTTTTGTTTCATAGGACACTGTTTGGAATAGTGACCCAATCTTCCACATTTAAAATAAGCACCGGGAGACTTATTTGAGGAATTATTAGTTTTATTATTTGTACTAGATAATGGCTAAAGCCATTTATCTATGAAGTTTTGTCCTGGTTTTTTCTGATTTTTCCTAGGATTATTTCTTCGGTTATTTTGAGAAAATTTTCTATAAAAATTAGGAGTTGTTTTAGTACTATTACTTCTTTTTCTGGCTCTCTTTTCTTTCTTTTTAGCTCTCGATGAAGGGGCTAAAGATAGAGAATAAAAACCAAATTGTTCACAGAAAGAACCAAGTTCTTTCTTTCCTTCTATATTTTCTTTTTTCATTTGTTGTTTAAGTTTGTAATCAGTGCAGAGAGCAATTCCTTCAGCTTGAATCGTACTAACTATATTACCATAAGTTAGATTACATAAGGGATAGTTCCATTATTTTGGTCTTTAAGTTTTGTTCTAATTTTCTCTGCAAACAGGTTTGGAAGACCCGCTATAAATTTTTCTTTCCAGAATGGTTGGTTACAATCATTTCTCATCATTACTTTGGTGAGAAAAATGTCTTTATACCATCTGAAATCTTGGAGTTTAGGACATTTTAAATTTGCTAAGATGTCTACAGTTTTATCTTTTATTTTGGAAGGATCTCCAATGAAGTGTTTAGTTATAGCGAAGATCAAGGTCGCAACTGCATCTTGTATATCTTCTTCATCTTCTGACTTAATGGGGATACCAAGATGGTAAGTTTTGATAGCATTTAAAATTGAATTTCGTTCTTCTTATTTAAGATAGTTATCCCACCAACCCTTCAATTGTCAAGTAAAACCAGTAACTAGTGCTTGGGCAATAGCATGGTCGGACGTATTAGGAGACTTAGTTTTGTACGCAGTACAAACCATTGTCATTTCCTGAAGAGTATTAATTACGTGGTATTCTGTCATACTATCTATGTTCCATTCATAGATAGTTCCTCCTTGATATGAAGCCTGGGGAAATGATGCCCTTTCTTCAAGAGCCATATCGGGAAAGAAAATTCTTGAATAAAAGTTTCTTAGTGGTTGAGCATAATTAATTTTATTAACTTCCATTTGCTTATTAATTTCTTGATTTTTGAATCCCTCTAAAATTTCATCAATCTCAGACTCAGATTCATCTTCTGTTTTACTTAAAACTGCAATAGTTTTACCTCTAGAAAATTCTGGAGTATCAGAAATATCTGGAACTCTTTCTAAAATTTCTTCAATGTTTTTTAGTTTATTATCAATTATTTTATAAATATCTTTAGATAATTCCTTATTATGTTTTTCAAGGATCTCATGAGGTTTGAATAGAGGGGTTTCATCAGCCTTCTCAGGGAGATGAATCTCTTTCTGTACTAGGTTTTCAACTTGGGTAAGTTGGTCTCCTAAGGTCACAAGATATTGATTTGTAAAATTGTTTTGTTCCATGACTTTTGTTATTTCTTTATTTTCAGTTTTTTTTTTTTAATAAGGAGAAGCTGTGACAGTAGTTCTCCTTATTATAGGAATCTCAAATTGTTCTGAATGTGGATGAACTGATTCCTTGAAAGTATTGGGAGAGACCTACCAAGTTTTAGTTATTTTATTTACAACATTTAATTCATTTTTACTTGTGTAAATTTCGAACCATTTAGAGAAACAGATATGAAATTTATAAATGTTCATGAAGTTGTAGTAAAGTTCTTGAATAAGTTTTCTCTCACCTTTGTTATGATTTTTAAAAAAGTTTGTTCTAAAATCTTTATTTTCTTTACTATAAAAATCTTTCCTTAAAAGCTCTTTATTGATTTCAAACCCTTTTTCTATAAGACAAAGTTGTGGATCATACTTGCGAGTATGTTGGAGACATACTTCCATCATCATCAGTTTTTTCATGTTCTTGTTCTGATGGAGTTGTAGTGTAATAAGGTTGAGGAATATTTGAATTTCGAACTCCAGCAAGATCTGGAATTTTCTGTTCAAATACTCTAGTTGGTATAGAGGAACAAGAAGATCTCGCTTCCTCTAAAGGAGTTTTAGTCTCTTGAGGAAGTCTGAAGGAGTTTCTTGGTAAGAAACTTATTCCAACACTTCCATTGTCATATTCTACTATTCTTCTTATTTTTGAAGTTATTATTTCTGGTTGTTTTGGTGGATGAAGTATTTTGGGGAGTCTCCATTCTGTAGGAAAAGTGAGCTCATTCCAAAGTATTTTCTTAGGTGTAATTACTTCTTCGTGTTTCGCAGCATTAGTTTGAATTAAGAGAGTTTCTCATTTTCTAGAAAAGTTTCTAGCTCTAGGATCTAAAAAGGTTGTAAATTTCTAATAACGAATCCTAGATAATATACATAGAGGAAGGGATCCTCTCTTAGATTCAGTGTTATGAACTTTGATGTTCAATGTAAGAACAGCCAAGATATTTTCATCTTCTAGACTTATACAAAAGTTTGGATAATAGTTAAAATAGATTGGTCCTTCATGAAGGCCAGCCTGAATTCCTCCTAACATAGATTTTTCAAAATTCAACAACCTGCAGTCTCTTAATGCCATGATTAATGACATATCAAGACCTTTCCTTAACAAGGGTTTGGCTGCTATTTGAACTAGTCCTATGTGTAGGAATTTAAAGTTGTCTTTTTGATATCGAGTTATAGATTCTTTATCAAAAAGTTGTATTTCTTCTACCTCATTTTTGAGATTGATAGTTCTTTCTTCTGTTTTGATATTTAAATCAGCAAGGTACTCAAAGGTACTCTTCTGAAAAATATCTTTTGTTGGAACTTTTGGAATTTTCCAATTATCAAAGTTTACATTATCACTATTAAAATCTGTTTCTTGTTTATTTACTGTTTCTATTTCTTTTCCCTTTCGGGAGGACGATGATGTCCTAAACAGAGTTCGTGAAAGGAAATTCATATATTCTGGTTCCACAGGCTTGCCTCACTCGGACCTAGGTCCTAAGGTCTACCTCACTGCCCATCATGGTAATTGAAAAAGAATTTGTGGGACTGAGACCGCAAGAAATTGCAAAAAACATGTTTTCCTAGTTTTTCAGTATGCTACCACGGATTTTAATAAAACTCAAAAATTTTATAAATTTATCGTGGTAGATACTAAATCAGCAATTTTCAAGCATCATCTTGATGCCTCTGACAAAACTGAAATAACTCATTCAACTTGTAGAATTCTTCAAATCCTCACGCCTACTGCATGGGGTCAAGATTTGTACAGGCCAAAGAAATTTTCAATGGCCTTCAAACCTCCAACTTATAACTATTTTGATTACCAAACGGCCTGGTACAATACTTTTTATTTTCAATAAAAACCCACCGACAAATCGTATGTATGCATGATTAAAATAAAAAAATTCCGATTATCAAGATGTATACATTCGGCAATGAGCGAAGAACATTTGACACACCCACTACTGGTAAAGGACAACTTCTCTTTACTCAAAAAATCCATTATCGGAATGTTTACAACCCCCAAATACCCGAAAAAATATGAAAAAAATCCACAAACTGGAACAGAAAAAGGAACTTACTTGAACTCTCAGTCGCCATCGGATTTCTTCTCATTGACATGCCGGAGAAGACGAGCGGAGACCCGTGGGAATACCGTCAGTGATTGGATCATATGAAACCTTCTCTATTCACTCATCCGAGCGTGGAATGTGGTTGACCACGATAAACCCATATCCCTATTATTTAGCTGTGTTTTATGGTAATCGATTTAATTGGATTATGTGCTCTAAAATCTTGCGACAGATACATAGGTATTTTTGTCCTATTTTTAATAAAATCATCCGGTCATATGTCTGTGAAAACTCAAGAGCCTATTGATAGAAGGATCCAATATCAAGGTACTACTAAAAATACTTATAGGCTTTCACGATTATGCTTGAAGCACGGATTGTTCTTAAAGTCAGAAATTTAAAAAAATATATATATATTATCTTTTCTTAATCAAACATGTCAAATTAAGGATTACGGAATTAAAATCAGCAACATTAGAGAAAGAATGCTCATGAAAATGGTAACTTTCGAAATTTAAGTGCATGTAAAAAACAGAAGTGGGGTGATATAATGGCATTGTATAATTTTTTGGTCTAAGAACATCATCGGTTAGTTAAGAGGACAAATCTATCGTTTTTTTATTATTATTATTATTATTATTATTATTATTATAAAAAAAAAACAATAATTTAAAAGTTAAGAATTTCATGCAATAACATATGTATCCTAAAAAAAGGCCTTGTGACATTAAAAATCCTTTTTTGGGAGGATTTTATGAAAGAAAATGCTCTAAAATAGTAAAATTCTTATCTATTTTTACGAGCTGAGCTTCAGTGAAGATTAATCTTTAATGATGAATGAAAATTTATGTCGATCACAATAATCAAGAAGTGAAAGATCAAATTCAGAAGCACTACTTTATGAGACGTGATTATTTATGACCTGAACTACCATGGCGTGCCTAAATTAAATTAAAGTGGCCAAATTCGGGTGGAGTTGAGATTTTTCAGCTGGGCTTTTTTGCTAGTAATCGGGCTTACCATACATTCATAGAGACTTGGACCAACCCAAAAAAAAAAACATGGGCTAGTACGTCGTCTCATGTCTCAAACTTGGGTCATATAAAAAGTACAGACACAGAAGTAAAATAATATCATTAAATACAGAGCTTGTGAGGAGAAGGATTCATTTCATCAAAGGTCTCTTCTTTCTTCTTCCATCTTCCTTGCGCTCGAAGGTATGTCATTTCAACTGTTGCTATGTTATGCATTTCTCTTCTTCATTCTCCTTGTTTTTCCCCTTATATATATATGTATATATATATGCGTATATGTCTGATGATGATATTATTCTTCATTCTCCAAAGCATTAGGGTTCTCTCTCCTCATCTAGTCTCAGATTAGGGCTCAAATATATCCCTGCCGGAGCTAGGGTTCGGATCTGTTTCGCGCCGCCATCATTGGAGCATCTAAGCGCGAGCAAATTGGGGTGATTTCGTTCTCGAATCCCAGTCGCTGACCTCTCTCCAGTTGATTTCGTTCGGATCTTTTTCCTTGACTATGTAAGCCTCTCTCTCTCTTTCTCGTAACCTTGTTGATTGAGGTGAATTGAGTTTGTGCCCGTGGGTTCTTATTCTGAATTTTGGATAGTGATTCATTTTGCAGTCGTGTGTGTGCACTTTCATTATTAATTGCTGTATTTTAGGTGTTTGATAAATTGCTTCTGAGAATTTCTAGCTTATTTTCTTATGTTCTTGGCCTGAAAATGGTTACTAGTAGCTTTCCTGTGCATTTAAGTTGCTTTAGTTCACAAGTACTCTTATCTGTGTTGAGAATTGAGATTGCTTAGGGCCCAACAAACTCAAGTTCATGTGCCAATGATTTGCCTATAGTATATTTAAACATCAAGAGTTTTTATAAAGCAGCCTCCAGTTTCAGTACATGCACAAGCCTTTATTAATCTGGTTTTTCTATCAAAGACCGGACATATCAAGTTGGATTATAATTTACAACTTTGTTTGTTAGAAGCATGCTGTCAAATCTCTTATCCCCATGTTTTATCTCTTTTTAAAAGTATATTAGTGAATGGTATTTTTACAAAGCTTCACAGAGTGAGGTGTAATAAGGAAGTTGATTTTAATTTGGGCTAAGTAATAAGGAAATAAATGGAATTCTTACAAGCCAGCCACTCGGACTAGTCCAGATGGTGAGGGATTGTAGGTGGAATGGGGTAGGATTAAGCTAGATCACGGGTACGATTCCCGTTCACTGTATATAACGAAAAATAAGAAGGGGATAAAAAATGTGAATGCATGTTCTAAAAGTCTAAAACTATTGTTACTCCTCATCGGCTCCAAATTAAGTCACCCACCTCTCCAAATTCATCCTCCTCCTGCTTCTCTATCTTGTTACTGTTGAATGACACTTGGGACATGCAGCCAGACTGTTATTTGGTAGATGGTAAACCAAAAAGGGGATAAAAAAAATTAGGACAGATGAGTTCTGATGCATAAAAAAAATTTAAAATGAAAAATAAAAAGTAATCCAGGCCAGAGGTTCATTCTTATTATAAATTAAATAAAAGAATCAGTTCATTGAAATCCATCTGTCAATCATTTCCCTCAGAACTGATCACCAACCAATTGCACTAGCCTACCCATCCAAGCATGGCTGTCTTTTATCTTAAACCCAAGAATTCCACTTCATTGTTTAATCTTAATTATTCTTTTTGGTTAAATCTCCCTAATGCAGAAACTAATCCCAATTTTAGCATTAATTAAGTGAAAAAAAAAAGAATAAAAGAACCACTAGAAGAAGTTAACAAATATAATTCAATTTATTCTTCTAATCAAATGCTTCATCATACCATTTACTTGCTTTGAAGCTCTGAAAAGACAAGAAAATGGCGACTCCCACAAGGCTGAATGTGCTCTCTATTAATGGCTTTGCTTTTTGCTTACTCTGCATCAGTTCAGTTAAATGACCCTGGTATATATATATATGAATCTCACTGTTCCCTCTTTCTTTAAAAATTTATGATATTTATCAATGGCTAACTTTCTAAATCTCTGTGTTCTCTCTCTTTGTTGATTGGTATAGATTGGTTTTTCTGGTTTCCTCTATATGCTTGCGCTTGTGTGGTTAATTTGATTAATGGGGTCTTCAAATTCACAACAATCAGAAAGCTAGCCAGATTAGCTCTCTTGCTTGGACTGTTCTTGTTTGTCAAATTTGTAGTAGAAGATTTTGTACAAAGGCATAGTATTTATGTAGGATATGGGAATTTTATTACCCTGTTGGTTTTGTAACTGCCTTTATTTGCCAGTGCTGAATTGTTCAAAACTGCTGAATTATTTGTTTGGTGTTATCTTGCTGCATGAGTATGCTTTGCATTTTTCTCTTAAAGTATGTCCAGTTTGGGAAATTTTGTTGGTTTTATTGCTTATATAATTCTGTGTCTTAATTTGTTGTAAAATGCAGACCATGTATCATTCATTAACAAGTTGTTATTATTTTTACTTTGAACTTAAAAAAATGATAATGGATACTCGATGAAT
>JAESVK010000261.1:20033-45382 GCA_017140935.1 Hamamelis virginiana
ATATATATATATATGAATCTCACTGTTCCCTCTTTCTTTAAAAAATTGTGATATCTTATTTCAACAATTGAAAGGAAAATTATCATAAGAATAAAGGAAGCTGAGCAACATAGAACTACTTCTAAAGAAAAGCTAGTGCCATTCTAACCTCAGCCTAGTTGGTTGATCTTTGTAAAATCTAGGCTTTTAAGTCCTAGGATCGAGTATTGGCACACAACAGCATCACGGGGAGGGGGAAAAAAAGCAATAGTGTGGGTTATGAATTTGAATTATAAACCAATTTACTAAAACAAAATGTATAGCCGAGATGTATACACACAGACATGCATATATTTTTATAAGGGTATATACATAAATAATGCTGTCATCTTTGTTATATGCTTGCATGATTTTTTTTTATTTTTTTATTTTTTTTTTTAAGTCGAAGTAAACAGGGGCAACTTATAAAGTCATTAATGTGGGGAAACCCTATCATTTAGTACGCGTCTCATCAAATAATCTGAGGATTCTATTTTGCAGCACTTGTTCTTCTCAAAGCTGTAGCCATGTCTTCATCATATCTCCCAGCAACCACAGATTCAATTGCTCAGGCCTTAGAAGCTAAAGATCCGTCGGAGGCAATCTCCATTCTTTACCGCATACTTGACAACCCTTCATCCTCTTCTGAAGCTCTGCGCATCAAAGAACAGGCCATCACGAACCTTTCTGACTTTCTCAGACAAGAAAACAGGGCTGAGGATCTTCGCAGTCTTCTGACCCAGTTGAGACCCTTCTTTGCCTTGATCCCCAAAGCTAAAACTGCTAAAATTGTGAGGGGAATTATTGATGCTGTGGCCAAAATACCCGGGACATCTGATCTCCAAATTTCCCTCTGCAAAGAAATGGTGCAATGGACTCGTGCAGAAAAGCGTACATTCCTTAGGCAGCGAGTCGAGGCCAGGCTGGCAGCCCTTTTGATGGAAAGCAAAGAGTATTCAGAAGCTCTAACGCTTCTTTCAGGCTTAGTCAAGGAGGTAAGGAGATTAGATGACAAGCTCCTTTTGGTGGACATAGACTTGTTAGAAAGCAAGCTACATTTTTCGTTGAGAAACCTCCCCAAGGCAAAAGCTGCTCTCACAGCTGCGAGAACAGCTGCAAATGCTATATACGTGCCTCCAGCTCAACAAGGCACCATAGATTTGCAAAGTGGAATTCTCCATGCGGAAGAGAAGGATTATAAAACTGGTTACAGCTATTTCTTTGAAGCCTTTGAGGCTTTCAATGCTCTTGAGGAGCCCAGGGCAGTTTTCAGTCTTAAATACATGTTATTATGCAAGATCATGGTGAACCAAGCTGATGATGTAGCTGGGATAATTTCTTCCAAAGCAGGCCTTCAATACGTGGGGCCAGAACTGGATGCTATGAAAGCCGTTGCCGATGCTTATTCCAAGCGATCTTTGAAGTTATTTGAGACTGCTCTTCGGGACTTTAAGGCTCAGTTGGAGGAAGACCCAATTGTCCACAGGCATCTGTCATCCCTCTACGATACACTTCTGGAGCAGAACCTATGCAGGTTGATTGAGCCTTACAACAGGGTTGAGATTGCACATATTGCTGAGCTGATTGAGCTTCCCATCGATCATGTCGAGAAGAAATTGTCTCAAATGATTTTGGACAAGAAGTTTGCTGGGACATTGGATCAGGGTGCTGGGTGCCTCATCATCTTTGACGATCCCAAGGCAGATGCTATCTACCCGGCAACATTGGAAACCATCACCAACATGGGCAAGGTTGTGGATAGCCTCTATATCAGGTCTGCCAAGATAATGGCATGAGATTTTATGTTTAATTTTGTTTCTATGGTATGACTTTTGTTGCAGTTTCTTTGTGGTAAGTTAGCTTTCAACTTTCAAGTTGTTACTGATATGCTCTCTGCTCATGTTACTGTTGAATACTGATTAGGTTGAACCTTGGAGACGGGTTTTCATATTTTGATTTCTAAAACTACTATAACGCATCCTATAAAGTTCGTATAGTCCCAGTTTAAGAACTTAATTTGGGATCTCAACAGAGTGGAAAATGCATAACATTGCTTAGATATGGATTCTTCTTTAAAGCATTTTTTTTTTCTTGGTCTTCTTTTCTTTATTCTTTTCGAGATCCAAATGGAGGCTTAAACTTTGAAGTAAATATTCTAAAAAAAGCCTTTATGAGTCGCATATCTATTCGTGCATTTCCTTACCTTGATGCAATACTTAGAAATATTAATTTGTTTGCTAGGACATCTACTTCATTTGTTATTATTGCTTCTTCATCTTCATGGTATCACTTCAATTGTTGCTTATCTTTTCTTTGTCCGCTGCAAAATATTTATTGCTCATGCTGCAGAACTTGATGCGTGGGTGTGCTGACCTACATTTTGAATGAAATTTTGTTCTCTTGGGATTATAATTTATGGTTTTACAATCCCAAATGAATTTCAGCTTACGTCCATTTGCATTAGTTTTTCTTAAAATCACTTTTGGAGCTCAATTTCAGTTGATTTGAGAGATGGGGTAATAATCACTTCTAAACAACTTGAGAGATGATAGGATAGTTTCCAAAATTTTAATATTAACAGTTATTGTGGTTAAAGTTAAGGGGTTCAATTTTTGTCGTGGAAATTTTGACATGTAAAGACATGGTTTGAATATAAATTTAGAAGAAAATAGGTCTCCAAAAATAATTTTAGAAAAAAGCTAACACAAACGGACCCTAATTATCGTAGAATCCTTATTAAATATAAGAGTGGGGCTCAGGGATGCTCCTGTACAAAAGGTGGTGCACTTAAACAGGGATTTACACTCCAGAATTCATTCTATATTTCAATTGCCACCAAGCAGGATGTTAATTGCAGAATTGAGTTGAAAGAAACAGCTGTAAAATAACTACTACGTATATAAAATTTATAAGTTGGAATTATTTTATTTTATTACTGTTTGTAAACTATTTTAAAATCAAGTTTAAGTGCATAGGATTTGCAATATGATCTGAAGGGAAGGGGCCGATTAGATTTCGCACCAAATTTAAAAGTAAATCAATTAGTACAAGTATGATCTAATTTAATTATTAATATTTTAATTGCACACTTAAAATTATTTATTATTTTATTTTTAAAAATAAAAAATAAGAATCCATAAAATTACAGAGAATATTATCGGGGCCTGGCGGCCTGCCATAAGCCCGTGACAGTGGGTTCTGCTACAGCCTGATCTTCCCAGTTCCCCCCAAATACTTGGGAGAAATCCGGTACAAGTCTTAATCTTTGCCACATCTAATCAGCATACGTGGCAACCCCAGGGGTTGATCTATTGGATTTCTCTAGTTACTTGAAATTGAATAATACGAGTCGGGATTTGCTGGTGAGCACCACTTTGTTCATTAGGTGGTGAGCAGCCATTGGATATGTGACACGCATGCATTTGAGGCGATTTAAAGCTGAGATTCAAAACACAATTTCGGATTTCGTTTTAGACTAAAAAATCAAAGTTAATGGAGTTGGCGGAGCGTTAACTCTCCCAAATGTTGTCCACAATAGTCGACTATCTCCTTTCTTTTTCATTCCTCTGCTTTGGGGCTATTTGCACATTTGAAAAGCATAACAAAGCATTAATGATGGGTTTGATGGTTGGCTAATAGAAAGGGGAAGAAAAGCATATCATAGAGAAAGAGGAAGAAATTGCTCCATCCTATCAACATTGGTGTCGCGCAATTCGGCGGCTGCGATGTCTCATTTTCTCTCCGATGATCTGGCAAACTTCTCTCTCTCTCTCTCTCTCTCTCTCTCTCTCTCACACACACACACACACACACTCCCTCTCTTTCTCTCTCTTGGACTCAGATCTACGACTCTTCCATGATCATCTTCCTTCTCCACCTTTTTCTATGCTCCGGCGACGGCAATCTGTGCTCTGGTGACGGGTTATGAGATTTCTGGGTTTTAGATTCTTGGGAATGGGTTTGGATCTGGTGAATGGTTTCAGGAACAGAGATTGCTTTCAGCTTTAGCACTTCCAAAGCCTTCTCTGCATCAGCCCCCATTTAAATATTTTCAAAATCCTTATGACCCCCTCTCATCCAACATTCGCACAGACACATCATTCCTCGATAACTTTCGATTCATGGGAAAGCTTTGGGTGTCATCTCTTGGACTTGATAACCGGAACATTTGGACAATCTCACTTTCTGCTCCGATCAAACATATAAAGTTTTATTAGAAGAAAAAAAAAATTACTGGAAGTTTTAAATGAGTAGAAAACAAAATCAAAATGGTAGATCCCACCTTTTTCTTTGGGAGTTGAGATTTCTGGGTTTTAGATCCTTGGGAATGGGTTTGGATCAGGTGAATGGTTTCAGGAACAGAGATTGTGAGCATGTGTCTCACCGATACCAGTCTTTGGGTTTGAAGGTAGAAGAGAACCATTTTTGGACCGGAACAAAGTTTTTGAGAAATCTGCGTTTAACGCCATTGAAGGGTTGGTTTTATACCAAAACGGCAGCTTAATTGTGAGTTTTGCATCCCAGCCGTTAGATCTTTTTTTTTTTTTGCATGTGTGCCGCCCTTACCACCTAGTGAGCAAAGTGGTACTAACCAGCAAATCCGGACTCGAATAATACTATGTGCTTAATATATATATATATATAGTCATGATAATATAAGGCCAGCCTTATGCAAAGTTGCATAAGGTCGGCTCCATATGGCTAATTTTATATTACAATTCGTAAAACTGATCGTTGGATTAGATGCCCCTCCTCTGTATGTCATGCCTGCAAAAAATCAAGTGATCTGACGGTTGGTTTTTAAACTTGTGGTAATTTTAAACTTGTGGTATAAAATACTCGAAAATGCTAATATAAGGTGCATCAAACGCAAAGTTTTGTCAGGTGACTACCATAGGGCCAATTGCAAAATAAATTTTATAAAATCATCTGTTGATTAGATAACACCCTTATATTTTTTATTTCTGTCAAAAATCACATTGATCTAACGGCCCGTTTTTGAAAAATAATGATATTTGGAAGAAAAAAAGAAAGTGAAAATTCTCATAAACCAAACTTGGATTACTGTAATTTTTGGTAGGAATGAAAAACTGAAGAGAAGTATCTAATCCAAAAATTAATTTTAACTTATCCTATGAAAGTTAATCCAATGAAAGAAAACTTTTGATGGTGGCTAAACCTGAGGGCCAAGTTTGGTAATTCACTGTAGAAAGTTAGGTACCACCCAGGCCGAAAAGATGAAAAAAGGGTGTCACCTCTCTTTATTATAGTATAAAACTAAAAGTCTAAAACTAAAGAAAGTGGGTCTTTAGTCTTTTAACATGACGTGCAATGCATCTATTAGCATCTTTGATGCATGTCGGTGCGTCTCCAAATCAACCTCCATTGCTTTCTCTTACTTTTCTCTCTAAACAGCCCTCGACTCCACTCTATATTTACCAAATGCTCACCTTCCTTTACTTTCTCCTCCAACGTCACGGAATATTCTTATTCCATATGGGATAAAGAGTGGAAATTCCATAGGAGGTACGATCACATGTGGCTAGTTTACGTTGTTGGTGTCAATTGAAATTGATTTTAATTGATTATTTGTTTTGTTGGGTTTTTTCTCAATTTATTTTATAAGATTTTATGATGGAAATAAATCATATAACTTAAATGTAAAATGTTGAAGAATTTTGGACAACATAGACCTATCAAAGATTTGTGAGAATTTTAGAAAAATAACTACAAGAAATTTTAAAATGATAGTCCATTTTGAAAAATTAAATTATATTTCTTTTAATTTTTCCATATCACTCTTTATTATTCCAATAATGTTTTGACATGACACAAAATGGAATTGTGGAAAAATGGTAGTTTTGGAAATAAAGGGTAAAAAAGATCACAAATCAATGCATTAATGAGTTTTCTTAATATGCATATTTTTTGTAAGAGGCTTATTTTTATGGGACGGATGGAATATTATTTATAAATTTTCTATGATAAACGATTTAAGCTGTCACATTGTAAATAACTTCTTTTACAAAAAGGGATAAAGCCAAAATTGTGACTTCCTTATTGGACATGCCTTAATTATTAAAAGTATGAAGCTTTATATTTGGAAATAAAAATTTTGAATTTAAAATAATTGTGACAAGTATATGGAGTTGCCACTGATCATTGGTTTATAGACGTGATTAGTCGTCTTTTGGGATTGTATTTTGATTTTGCATTAAAAAATGGTGACTCCTATTGGCCTGTTAAAATTTAGAAATTATAAGTAAGGAGGTTCGATTGTGAGTAGGGAAGAGTTTTACGGCACCCCACTACACTCGTCAAATTGACGATTGCCTTGTTTTCAAAAGTATTTCGTTTAGTCATTTCCTTAAATAAAAGAAATATCATTGTTTAATGAATGTATATCCATGATTCCAAAAATTAAAATGAGTCAAATTTAATTAGGCTCATGGTAATGTAAATGATTAGGAGAGGATAGAATAACCCTGTACACACAAATTTCATGTCCTGAAATTAAAATAACAAGAAAAATATGGACAAGTATAATTTGTATTAATTTATAAAAATTAATGGGTACAATCTTCTCTTCGGTATATTCTTTACAAAAGAATAAATCATCTGTTTAATGCTCCTTTGATAGCTTGATGATCTAAGGGTTAGGATAGCTTGATCTCGAATTCGGCAATGGCCTGATGTTGTTGATGTAATCTTAAGGGCTAGAATAACTTGATCTTGAATCAGGTGATGACTTGATGTTGATTCAAGGGCGACGATCGCTTGATCTTGAATCAAACAGGTTTTCTTGGCTTAATTTGATTCAAGGGCGATGATTGATCATCGCCCTTGAATTGGACTTCGGAGTGGAAGATTCGACACTTGTTTCTTGTGCTTGTTGAATCTTTCAAAGTATTGATAAATGCTTGAAGGTTTGGAGTTTGGCAAAACTTCGACTCTTTTGTTTAATGTCTGGAGTTTGGCAAAACTTGAATACTCTAGAAAAGTCCTCATCTTCTTGAATGAGGGCCTCCTACTTATAGAGGAGTTGATGCTCATCTTCAAAGGATATTGGCCAATTAGAAAATAGTTATTTTCTAATTAATTAATTAATTTAAAGATAAGTGGAAGATTTATCTTTTTAGTGATGATGTGGCCTCACATGTGTTGACATGTATCACTTAGCATGAACCCATATTAGCTTTAATGAATCACCTTTATTTGTAGGACCCGCTAGTCTTGAGTTTGAATTGTTGACCAGTCAAACTTTTGGTCGTTCACTGATTGAACGGTGATGTACACTGCACTAATTTTTTGATGTCTACAAACCCAAAATGAGTATAATTACAAGTCATAAGTCTACTTTAAAATGAAAATAACAATAAATGAATAGAAAAAGAATCAATGCATGTCTAGTCTTTTGTAGACGAGCTAATTACAGACTATAAAATAGTCCAATTAGTCTCGAAACTACTAACATAAATTTAGTGTTTAAGAATAAATTAGCCACTAGTGTATTACCATAACCAAGCTTTTAAGCCACTGATATATTTCGTAGCAGAGTCTTTAGAGAATAATAAATAAATAAAATAATTGGAAATAAACAAAAAATAAATGCAGGTTTGGTCTTTCGTAGACGGGCTAATTACAAACTATTAAATAGTCGAATTAGCCTCGGAACTGATAACATAAATTTAGTATTTAAAGATAAATTAGCCACTGGTCTATTTCCATAATCAAGCCTTTAAGCCACTGGTATATTTTATAGCCGAGAGTTTAAAGAGTAATGAATAAAATGACTCGAAATATAAAAGTTAGTAATTAGATTTTAAGAGTTAGAGGATAGGAGTTAGAAGTTAGGTCTTGGTTAACAAATAAAAATAATAAAATAAAATAAAATAAGATAGTCATTAACTTTTATTTATAAAATCCCAAATGACATTAAAACATTACAATGGTTCCACCAAATTAAAATAAACACATACTTATTTTTGTGTTAGGTACAATATGGGTTAGATTTAAAGAGATTTTTTGAAAAGAAGAAAAACTTTTAAGCTTTTTTCCTAAGGCACCGTTTGGATTTGTTTTTTATAAGTACTTATTTGCTTTTTTTAAATATTTCTAAGAAACTATATATTGCAAATTTATAAAAAGGCAAATAAGTACTTATGAAAAACAAATCCAAACGGTGCCTAATTAATTAGGGGTAAACTATAAAAGCTCTTCTATCCTTCTAGGCTTCTCTTTTCTCCAGAATTTCCACACTTGGAATTAATTTTGACTAATTTCTTTATTTCTTTCTCTCTCTAGCTTTTTTCTCTTTTCCTCTATTCTTTTATTTCTCTATTTTGAATGACTTATCTCTCTTTTTTTTTTTTTTTTTTTTTAATTTTACTCCATTGAATGATAGCTCACGTACTCACCCATCCCCCCCTTAATCCATTTCTAACTTCTCATTCTTTCCTCCCTCAATTTTCAACCGTTTTCTTTTTCACCCCCTCACCTTCTTTTATAAAGGGAGTGGATGATTGGAGAGGGTCCCCCTTTTCCTATTTTGGGGTCCTCTCCCGCTGGTAAGAGTTGACTCTCTTTTTCTATTTTGATTTTTATTATTTTTTTAATATATTAGATGATGGTGAATCCATGCATCTTTATGAATCTATATGCAAACATACATATATTATTATTATTATTATATTTTTATTGAGATTGATTTAAAACTTGACTCCTATCATTTTTGCATGTTCTAAATGTGATGGGAAGTTCAGTTCCTTCTTAAAATGTTTCCATCATTGTCAAATTTTTTATGAATTTTGAGACTTATACTTTAAAGGATAATTGTCCTCATTTAGATAAAAAAATTTTATCTAATTATTATGAAACGTTTTAGATCACGAAATAAACCTTTAATGATACTAGAAGCATATTTATGTACTGCAAAATTGTGGTATCTACATGTATAATTTGATATATTCTGATTGGGTCAAGTTCTAGTGAGACCTCTTACTCATGGTTTGATATATTATTTGCAAAATCATATGTGGAATATATATTTTGAGGAACCAACCGTTGAATTAAATGATTTGTTTATACGTTTTACGTCTGCCAAAAATTATATTAATCCAACAGCTACTTTTTAAAAATATGACAGTTCTGAAATAAAATATAAAAAATTGAGTTTTACACAGTTGGTGTTTTGAAAAACCAACCGTTAGATCAATGTGATTTTTGGCAGACGTAATGAATATAAGCAGAATATTTAATCCAATGGTCAGTTTCTTAAAACACTTGTCTCATATATGATTTTACAAACCATGTGTCAAACCATGGGTAAGAACCATGTGTCTCCGGAATATGACCAATTTTGATATTCATAAGTTGATCCAAAAATATATAAAATGTGTACTTAATAAAATGAGTTGAAGATATTTGAAAATTTAAATGTAACATTTGCTTGAAGTAAAAATACTTGAACTTTGAACAAATATAGCTTGAAGTCTTGAACATATATAAAAGAATACTTGGATAATTTATGAATGCTTAAACTAAACTTGAAAATATTGCATGCTTGTGAGAAAATAGAATTGGAAATTCATTGAAGGATCTTGAGCCGCAGAGAAGAAATTTGCTGCTAATTAATCCTTTTATATATATTTATATATATATATATATATATATATATATATATATATATATATATATATAGAGAGAGAGAGAGAGAGAGAGAGAGAGAGAATTATGATTGGGTAAGGACGTCCTTACCTATTTTAGCATTAGCTCACCCCTTCTCGAAGCCATAGGATAAGTATTTTGAAAAACTGACTGTTGGATTAGACAATTTACGTATATATATCATGTCTGCCAAAAATTACAGTGATTCGTCAATCATATTCCAAATATAGTCTGCTGTGAAACACTATAACAGTATTTATCATTAAATGTTGTAACAATTGTTTAACAGTTAATTCTTTTATTGATTATATATAAATCTTCTTATGAGGATTTCCTTATATGAGGACTTGGCTTTTTAGTCAATGTAAGTTAGGAATTTTAGAAAACTGACTGCTAGATTAGATATTCTCCCAATTTATGTCATGCAAGCCAAAAATCTCAGTGATCTGATGGTCGGTTTCTAAAATACAGATTGTGAAAAATTGTGACCGTTAGATACTGTCATAGTTTTTCATAGTCTGTATTTTAAAAATCAATTATCAAATCAATGTGATTTTTCGCATACATGTCATACATAGGAAGAGTATTCAATCCAACGGTCGATTTTTGAAAATATTCATCCCACATTGGCTAAAAAGTCAAGTCCTTATACAAGCTTATGACGTCTTCGTAAGAAAAGGACTCGGTATTTTCCTATGTATGACATGCATACCAAAAATCACAGTCATCGATAGTCGGTTGTTTTATATATAAAGAATTTTTTTTTCTTATGAAGACGTCCTTACATAACCTTATATGAGGACTTGGCTTTTTAGCCAATATAGGAAGAATATTTTGAAAAATCGGTCGTTGGATTGAATATTCTTCCTATGTATGACATGCAAAAAATCATAGTGATCTAACAGTCGATTTTTAAAATAGGGGATATAACCTATAACCCCCTAGTGTAGTGGTAGTAGACCCAAAATCCCTTCCCAAATAGCAGAATTTTATATTTACCTATCTAATATGATCTGACATATATACCCTCAATTAATTACTAGAAATTCAAATTTTTTACCATTTTTAGTTTGGGACAAAAATGGATAGGATGAGCTCTAGCCGAATTTCTAGGCAGCAGAGAAGGGATCACATCGCTGTTACGAAAGTTGTGCAGAAGCACATTTCTACAGCAGCAAGAAATGGTTTCCGGCCTCGACGGAGAGTAGAAGAGTCATTGAGAAATCCTCGGGACGGAAAGAAATTGTAGCCGACGGTAAATCCCCTAAAATAAACGTGTTAAAAGGGATTGTTCCATTTACTTCGCTGCTTTGCAACCCTACCAAATCCCAGTTCCCAGCTTAATCATGAGCAGTGGAGCAGTGGAGCAGTAGTAGACTATTGTTGTTTGGGACCCAAATGCATAAACGCCATTGACTTGTTCTACGTGCTTACCTTGCAGATACTAATCCTCCATAATCCCGAATAGCACCTAAGATGTTCGACGAAATGCCCCAGTGAAAGAAACACATTGCAACATGTCAAATAAGTAAAATTACTATTCTTTCTAGATTATATTTATAGGTAAATTTACTTATTTATTTAAATACATAAAAATAGGTAAATTTAATTATTTACAAATAAGTTTACTTATTTCTAGTTAATATATATAGGTAAATTTACTTATTTCCAAATACATTTATTTATTTTTAGTTTATATATAATAGGTAAATTTACTTATTTGTTTAAAGACATATAAATAGGTAAATTTACTTATTTCCCAATAAGTTTACTTATTTCTAGTTAATAAATATAGGTAAATTTACTTGCTTCCAAATACGTTTTTATTCATTTCTAGTTTATATAAATAGGTAAATTTACTTATTTGTTTAAAGACATAGAAATTCATATTTGCAACGTGTGGGTCTGCTATCAAAAAGTCAAAAAATGAGAACTAAAACATATTAAAAAAAAAAAGTATTAAAAAAAAAAGATGAGAAATAGAGGGAAATCATACTTTGTGAAAGAGAAAAGTGAAATAAAATTACTATTCTTTCTATATTATATTTATAGGTAAATTTACTTATTTATTTAAATACATATAAATCAGTAAATTTAATTATTTCCAAATAAGTTTACTGATTTCTAGTTAATATATATAGGTAAATTTACTTATTTCCAAATATATTTATTTATTTTTAGTTTATATATATAAGTAAATTTACTTATTTGTTTAAAGACATATAAATAGGTAAATTTACTTATTTCCAAATAAGTTTACTTATTTCTAGTTAGTAAATATAAGTAAATTTACTTACTTCCAAATACGTTTATTTATTTCTAGTTTATATAAATAGGTAAATTTACTTATTTTTTTAAAGCAATAAACGAATATATAACAATTAAAATCAAAATTTGAATTGAATTAAATCTCAAAAACTTACCATAATATCATCAAAACAGTTACACTATTTAAAAGGTAATAAAACTCTCCATAAAAACAAGAAAAAGGGTAAATTTGTCATTAAATAATTAAAGTTAACTTCAGAAAATCCTAGAGGCGCTTATGGGTAAATATTATAATGTTTTGGGCCTACTAATATAAAATTTAATATCTAAGGGGGTCTGGATAATTTTTTCTTTAAAATACAGATTGTGAAAATTATAACAATATATAACGGTAAAAATCTATGAATATACTAGTTGCTGGACACTTGCTAGATTAACCATTCCACCAAAATTCACTTATTTGCCTGAAGTTAATTAGTGACCCACTAATAGTTTATTAACGACCCATGTATTCCGCCACGTCTCACTCCTAACAATTAATGGCGCACCTCCTTAAAGTAATTTTTCACTTTTCACTTCCATTTACCATGCATGTATAGGCCAACTAACTGCCACACGTTTGATACACTAATTTAAATCCACTAATAATTATTTCTTTAGGGCATTTTACACCAATGGACCTTAAAGTTTAAAATATTATGTCAATGAGTTCAGATTTTCAATATTTATATCAATGGACCAGAGATGATGCAAATATCCCTAATATATTCTAAGATATTTATAGAAATACCATTTTAACGGTCAAATTTTTCTCATAAAATGGCAAAAGGTGTAATAATGAAGGGATTGGGGATTATTTATTGTTATGAAGATTATATGTTAAATATTTTTTATAATTTAAAAATATTGATGTGACATTAAATTCAACTAATCTAACGTGATAAAAAGTATAATAATGAGTAGGGATTGGAGATTTCATGCAATATTGGGGGTTATATTTTAGTAGGGGAATTGGAGATTATTTGTAGTTGTGGGAATTTTATGAATATTTTTTATAATTTAAAATTATTGATGTGATATTAAAGTCAACTGATGTGATGGACAAAAAGTGTAATAATGAGTAGAAATTGGGGATTCTATGTTAGTAGGAAGATTTGAGATTAGTTGTTATTGTGGGAATTATATGTTAAACATTTTTTATTTTTTATTTTTTGGATAAGCTATGTTAAACATTTTTTATAATTTAAAAATATTAATGTGACATTAAAGTCATCCAATTTGACTCATAAAAACATGATAATGACCTATTAGAGATTGAAGATTATGTATTAATACAGGAATTGTTTGTTATTGTGGAGATTGAGGATTATATGTTATGGTGAGGATTATGTAGAAAATTTGCGACGAGATTTTAGGAATTTAGATAACCGCTAAATATGAAATAAATCCTCATTTGATAATTTTTCAAATTTCGAATTCTTAATTAGGGGCAAAATCATCTTTTAAAATAAATATTTGAATCATTTTAATTACTATATTTAATTCAAGACTTTTGGGTAAAGTCATCTTATACCAGGGTCCTATTGGCGTAAACCCCTAAATTAAATAGGCTATTATTTACCCACTTCAGCCATTAACACACCATCTTATATGTCACGTGACATCTTTTCATTAGATGATAGTTTTTGTGGTGAACATATTCTAACTGATTTTAATTAATTTTAGTGTTATTTGGTAAGTCATTATTTTCTAAAAAATTGTTTAGCTTAATTTGTACAGAAAATAAGAGATAAATATATACATTTTTTTTCCTCCAACCAGCTAGAAGTAATTAGATTATATGAAAATTAGTTAATAAGAAGAGATTAGACCTAACCTAATTTAATTTTTAGAATTTCCAAACACACCCCCCAAGTCTCATCATTGGACATAGTTGATACAGTGTACCAGAAAAATCTAGATTTGATGATTGCACCATTAAAATTGCATGAATTATATCTTATGGACTGTGTAAATGGCTTTAAAAATGATGCAACATGATTTTAACAAATTAGATGCATAAAATTATCTAATTTAATAAGGACTCATTATATGGTTTTTTTTTTTTTTTTTTTTGAACATTAGAATTTATCCTATTATATATAGAGCAGTACGACCTACATGACATACCTTATATGCCTTCCCTCCCTCTTTATCTTCTCTCCTTATTTCACCATTTTTACTTTTTTCTAATTAGTTGATGTCATATTTTATTATTTTATTCTCCACTTTTGACTTTTTATTTTAATAATTAGGGCTTTGGTTTATATTTTCATTAAACTTTTTGGTTTTTTCATCCTCTCCACAATCTCCACGCCTCTCTCTCTTCACGGACCAGCTTTTCACGGATTTGTTTTACTGTCATACAACCAGTTTACAGGTATCAGTATCTTCTTCTTTCTTCTTCTTCTCTTTTAGTTTACAGGTACCAGTATCTTCTTCTTTATTATTACTATTATTATTCTTCTTTTCTATGATATAATAAGATATATTGTTTTTTTTTTTTTTTTTTTTGTTTTTGTTTTTACTTCTCAGACCTTCTTGTTAATTTATATACAAGAGTGTTAGGAGGAGATGTAGAATATATACGAGACATCACAGTACTTTCCCAAAGAAGAGGCAAAGTCTTAATCACGAGTTAGTAGTACTATTTGAATATTGCTAAAAGCCAATGTCAATGATAACTATACTTGAAATTCAGAAACAATTATTAGAAATTATAAAAACCTCAATGCTTAATAATATCTTGATTATTGGTGTAAATTAGTCAAGCTGAGTCACTTATTAATAATTCCAAGATTTTTTTTTGGAAATTACAGATTGATCCATGTACTATCAGCGAAAAATATTTTGCATCCTTAAACTATTAATTGTGACGCATTAATCCCCTATACTATCAAAATCACGGTAGATTGCACCTTTTGGTCAACTAATCAAACATCTATTTAACAAAAAGAAAGTCATGTATATTCATACATTCACTTAATGATGGTGAGAATTACATTCACGTGAATATATTAACTTTCTGTCTATTAAACGGATGTTCGGTTTGCTGATGGAAGGATGCAATCTGTCTCAAATTGATAGAATAAGGAGTCAATGTGTCACAATTGCTAGTTCAAAGATGCAAATGTGCAAAATGTTTTTCGCTGATAGTACATGATGTCAATTCACTTTTCCCCCTTCATAGAAGCCTATTCTTACTCCAGAATTCTCTAATATTAACAAATTCGAATTTGAAATCTCCCTTAAAAATGGGATATATGTCACTAGACTAACATGTCATTGATTTAATAAATTCATAATTTAAAGCTAAGTACGTTCAATCCAAGCATGAGCTTTATTATCATAATTCAGCATTTATATTCATTAAAGCATTGACAAATAAGATTATCTATTTATGCCAATTAACCATATATTGTAACTTACTCCACTCCAAAAACCTTCTCACTTTTAAGAAATATAATGTTTTCTTTAATTAGTTAATTTTGGTCGAAGTGGGGGTAATCTACTGCAATATTATAAGCCAAAGGCAAGTTACTGTAACACTATAGTAACTTTACTAATGTGGCTAAGCTAGCTTTAATTTATTTCATAATTTTTAAAAAATCTCTCACTTCCATTTGTCTCTCTCTTACCCCTCATTCTCTCTACCCACTTCCTTCTCTCTGTCTTACTCTCTCTCTCTCTCTCGCTCTCTCCCCCCACTTCAAAATATAAAGGGAAAAATATACTATAGACCGTTTTCATGTTAGCCCCCTATGGTTTCTGTTGTCACAAGTTATATAACTTTAGAGGGGGGTGAGTAGGGTTTTGGCAAACTTTGATAAAATATTACCAAATATAAATTAAGTTCCAATTAAATTTAGCAGAAGCATAAACAAGTAAATAACTTAATTGGAAATGAGAAAGAAAGAGAGAAATCAAACACAGTGATTTTAATGTGGTTCGGACTCCGCTTACGTCCACGCCTTAAGGACCAAGCTCAATGATTCCTCAATCCACTATGGATTACTCTCCTTCAAGGTGGAGAAACATTTACAATCAACAATCTTACTTTGACGGCGGAAGATTAGCACCAATGCTCACTAAGAGCACTCAATCTTACTTCTGGTGAAGATTAAACCAATGCTCACCAAGAGCACTTCTCTTTAAGCTTGAGTTTGTCCAACAAACTCGAAGCTTCACAAGGGTTATCACCCCACTCTTAGTTCACAATAAATACAAGTTGAGTTTGATACAATAAATGCTTTAACAAGCTGATTTGCATAAGTACAAACTTAAACTAATAACTTCTCAAATGATTAACAAGATAGCTCAAAGAATTTTTCAAGAGGAAGCTTTGAATGATAAATGCTCACAATGAATGCTCTCAACAATATTGGAAGGATGGCCATAAATGAGAGCAAGAGTTCTATTTATAATGATTTTAGTCTCAAATGGCAGTTTGAAAATCTCTCGAGTCTGATTGGTTAAGAGGGAAGAAGCAGGGTTCATTAAATGCTCTATTTACTAAAAATGGAAAGAGTCATTTTGCATTTGCAGAAGAGTTAATCGACTAGACCAAGGATTTAGTCGACTACCAACTAAAAATTCAAAGCATTTAAACTTCCCAAGCACGATCAGTCGAATAGGCCATACTAGTTAGTCGACTAGCTTTGTAAAATCTCTTTAGGAGAATGTTCCGGGTTCGATTAGTCGACTGGACTAGAAGAGTTAGTAGACTAGCTTTACTGCTTCTCAAGCCTTTAGCTACTGCATAGCATTTAGTCGATTGGACCAGGGATTTAGTCGACTAGAATACAAGTTAGTTGATTAGCTTATATGTTTAGTCGACTAGATTAAGATTTTTCAAAGTCTTAGACCATAGTTAGTCGATTAGATATGTTCTTGAGCCAATTTTCTGATTTTTTTAAGTCTAAATCAACTTGCAACATGTAAACTAGTTAACTAAGTGTTCAAAGGCATTTTTGACTTAGTTCAAAAACATTTTGTAAGGTTCCAAAGGTATGTATGCTAATGCAATATATATGAGTGAAATATTTTGTCTTTGAGCTATAGAAGGTTAAGCAATTGAGATGCCTTACATATGGTTCCTAAAACAACTTGACTTCAAAATATCTTCAAGGAATTGACTTCAAGTTGATCTTCAAGGTCTTCATGAACTTGCGTGGGATATGTTGATGAGCTCTAACAAGATATGTCTTTGTTTCTAAAGAGTCACAACACTAAACCATATGTTAGTGATTAAAGTAATAGTTTGTTTATCATCAAAATGTGGTCAACGAAATTTGACCTTAGGGCTAATTCGATTGTATTAATGTGTCGAATTATTTGATTGTATCAAATTATCTCATTCTATTGGTTAGCCAATTGTTTCTTTGACTGGAAAATGATGCTACACTTGTTTTTTTTTTTTTTTAAATATGTAGTATTTATCCTAAATTGCTAATATGTCTATAAACATATCGGTGATGTTTCATAATTTTTCTCATTTTATTTTAATTTTTATGAATTATTTTCTCCATACAGTTAATAAAATTCATAATAAATAAATATATTGAGTAAAATAATGAAATTTCACTAATATGCCTATAGACCCATTAGCAATTTAGGATAAATATTGCATAAGAAAATAACAAGTCTACACCATTTTTCAGTATAAAAAAAAAACTCGCAAAAGGGGGTAATTTGAAAACTGCTAATAGTTTAGGGGACACATTGATGCAATCGAAATCACATGAGGCCAACGTGAAAATGGCCATAAAATAATTCATAAAAATTAAAATATATTGAGAAAAATTATGAAATTTCACCAATATGCCTAAATACTCATTAACAATTCAGAATAAATACTGCATGAGAAAATAACAAGTCTAACTTTTATTATGATTTGGATATATGTTAAATGTTACTATGATTAGCCTTTGATAACTTTGGTAAGTTCGGATGTTATTAGGATTTTGGAATAAAGTTAGGATTTAATAATTAGGGGTTTTATTATGATTTTTGTAAAAATTAGTATGATTGTAAAGTTTGATTTTTTTTTTCTCTTTTCTTGGCTTGATTTTGATTTTGAACCCATATCTTCAAAGGTATGAAATCTCTACACTTAGCCACCCATTTGAATTTATTTTTAATCCATCTCTTAAAGTTGATGCTGTGCATAAATGTGGGTTTGATTAGGATAAATGTTAGTATGATTAGGCTTTGATTATGAGGCCTTTGAAGCCTTTGATAACATTGACACGTTAGAATGTTAGTATGGCTTTGGATTAAAGTTGGGGCTTGATAATTGGGAGTTTTATTATGATTTATATATATATATATAAAAAAATGTATGAAATCTCTACATTTAGCCATCCATTTGAATTTTTTCTTTTTAAATATTCCATCTCTTAAAGTTCATGACCTTGCATAAATGTGGGTTTTAGTGTAATTTGGGTAAATGTTAGTATGATTAGGCTTTGATTATGAAGCATTTGATAAAGTTTCAAATGTTAGTATGATTTTTGATAAAAGTTAGGGCTTGATAATTAGGGGTTTTATTATGAAATCTCTACATTTAGCTATCCATTTGATTTTTTTTTTCTTTCAAATCCATCTCTTAAAGTTGATGACTTTCCATAAATATGGGTTTTAGTATGATTTCGATAAATGTTAGTACGATTAGACTTTGGTTATGAAGCTTTTGATAACTTTGATAAGTTAGAATGTTAGTATGGTTTTCGATTAAAATTAGGACTTGATAATTGGGGGGGTTTTATTATGATTTTTGTAAAATTAGTATGAAATATCTACATTGAACCATCCATTTGATTTTTGATTTTTGATTTTTTAATTTATAAATCCATCTCTTAAAGTTCATAACTTTGCATAAATGTGGCTTTTAGTATGATTTGGATAAATGTTAGTATGATTATACATTGATTATGAAGCCTTTGATAACTTTGATAAGTTATAATGTTAGTGTGATTTTGGATTAAAGTTAGGGATTGATAATTGGGGGTTTTATTATGATAATTATAAAAATCAGTACGAAATTTTATAGAGATGCAACTCGCACCCATCCATTTTACCTCAGCTAGAAGACACATTTATAGAGTGTTGTGATTTTTTTTCAGATTACTGCAGTTGGCTTTACCTCACATTTGAATAAGGTATACTCTTTCTTTTCCTCTCTTTAATTAAATTCTTGATTTTTGAATCGTTTAATCTATTTGACATGGAGCTCTCTAATCATTTACTCAAATTTTTATCTAAATCTTTTTAATAATTATATTTTACCATCTCCAATCATGTACTCATACTATTAACCTAATATTTCTCATCTAAAACAGCCGCAAGGTTCTTTCCTAAATATTTTTTTTTTCTCTGTTGCAGAATTGCAGGCATAGCGCAGGGTGATTCTGTAGGAGAGAGAGAGAGAGAGAGAGAGAGAGTGTGTGTTTTGCCGGGGAGACGCAAGGCTGCTGTGGTCAGAATTTTGTACTTCGATAGCCATATATGGCTGGTGCGAGGAAGAGGCGCCATGGAAGGAGGAGAAAGGTACTATAGCTTCCAACGGTCATATTTTCATTTATTCAGTTTGGGTTTGAGTTTGAGTAAAACTCAAATTTGATATAGGTTTGAGTAAGGGTTGGAGATAAGCTTTTGGCATTTTTTTTTATCAAAATTTAAATTTAAGGAAGAGTTTGAGTTATGATTGGAAATGCTCTATTACAAGTTTCCTAATAACCCCACTGTGTTGCGTTCATGAATCGTAGATAACAATTATTGATTTGTTTTGTTTGAAAAAAAACCACTCGATCTGTAATTTTGGGGCTATATTTCTTGGAAAACTGGTCAAAATGCAACTTTGGTGTAAAGTAGGACATGATGGACGGAATGTTGGAGGAAGAATTAATTAGCCATGCGTGGTTGCAGAAACTATACTCATACTTTATCCTCTCTCCTAAATTCTTCATTCATACAAGTAACCATCCAGAATTTAGTTGGTGGGATTTAGTTGGACCCACCAGATGGAATACATTAATTTGTTATAAATTGTGTTTTTACCCTTCTTTGAGCCAAGCAATATTTTAATTCTTAACCTAATCCCACTTAAGCAAACCCAAACCTAAACTTTGTCTATAAATTAGGATAAAATGCATAATAGACCTCCTTTGAAGTTTGACTTAATTACACGGATCTTTCCTGAGTTTTATAAAATCCCTACCCACTCCCTAAGATTTGATGCTATGTGCAAACACAATCCCTCCGTTATTCAAACACACTCAATCTCTTCCTCTCCTTTCCTCTCTCCAAAATCCCACACTCGTTGCGCACCCACATCCATCTCTCTATAGAAATTGTCTACGTCTCCCACATCCCATGAGTTATTCGAAGAACCATTCTCCAAGTTTTTGGTGCATGGAGTGAAGCTTGATCAGTTGGAAGCACTCCTCCAGAACCCACCTTCCAAACCCATCTAGTATGTCCAATCTCTCTCGCTTGGGAGTTGGGATTCCACTGGGACCCCTTAAGCTCTGCTTGTGGATTGATATTGGAGGCGCGGTTGATGTTCAATAAAATGTGTCCCGAGACGACGTTATATACTTATATGTTGGGAGACGACGTTATATACTTATATGTTGGGACGGAACTAGGATTTTTTTCTCAAGGGGCCAAAATTTTAATGTAAGAGTATTTTTAAAAAAAATATGAAAATGGCATAAAATAGCCATTTTTATAATATAAAAAATTGTAAGCTTACAAAATATTAGTGCCAAAATCACAATACCATAAAGATTTATACAAATTATTTGGTGAAAATACTATTCAACCCACGGATTTTGAAGGTGAAATAGTTTTTCCATCCAAATTCAGTATAATCCATAAGAGTTTGTTAAAGTTTGTGGACCATAGTTCAAAATAAATTATTTTAAGGTCATATATTTTTTCTGAAAATTTAATTGAGTATGTCTCTCTCAATTTAAACCTTTTTTGGGTTATTATATATATGCTAAATATATATGATTCAAGTCTACTCAAAATAAATTTGTGAAAAATGAATTGTTCTCACCTTAATTGAGGAAGATAAAAATATAAATGCGTGATGTTTATATAAGCTTCTAGCCAAAATTCCCTCTCTTTCCTTCACATTCCCTCTAGTGTACACTCTCCTTTTCTTCTTTCTCTCTTTTCTCTTTTCGACACCAACCTCAATCTCTTTCCAAAATTTTAATGCTAATTTGTTCGTTCAATTTTATTGTTAAATTAGGAATGCCGGTCTTTAGCTAGAGTGGTTGTGTAAGATATACAATATATAAAATAACAAGAATGATATTATAAGGTGTACATTATGCAAAGTGGTGACCCCAATAGGGCAATATGCAGAACATATATATTTTGAAAAACTGACCGTTAAGTTAGATGAACTGCCTATCAATTTCATGTTCACAAAAAATCACAGTGATCCACCGGTCGATTTATGAAAAGTTGAATAGGGAAAGATGGCGATATTTTGAAGAACAAATTAAATGTAATAATTTTTCATAGTGTCATTTGTCAGAAACCAACCGTCGGATCATTGTGATTTTTGACAAAAATGAAATTGACAAGCTGTTAATCTTATCTGACGGACAATTTTTCAAAATATGCGCTATATTTGGCCCTATTAAGGTTACCTTATGTAGCTTTATGTAATGTATAACTTATAATAGCATCCCTAGGTATAACTACATTTGGATTTAAAATCATATATATTTTAGGTATAGATCGAGTTACGTTCATTTCTCATTGAAATTAATTGTTTTACTCGATAAAACTGTTAGACTAACATATAATATCTGCTAACAGTTACTATGAGATTGGTCTAGCTTTTTGAAGAGACAAAGAAGAGCTCTACTGAAGAGTACTTTGACTTTGGGATGTCAAAGTAATCTATGATCTTAACTCCTTAGGGGGTGTTTGGAAGGCCGGCTGGGAATCTCAAGCCTGGAAATGTTCTAATAGGGGGGTTTGAGTTTGTAACTTTGTAACATCTTTCCAATGTTTGGAATGCTGGGAATCAGGAATAAGATGTCAGGCTTGAAGCCTAACCTTTGTTTGTTTGGACAAGGTATTATTCCAACAAATTTAACATGATTACCAAATTACCCATTCTCAAATCAATACAGATCTCACCCAACAAAGTCATATGTATATACTATGTATAACAGAGGCACAAATTTGATTTGGAGAGAGTCAGGGGCGGAGGGAGCGGCGGAAACAGGAATCCTGGATGGACTTTGTCAGATTCCGGCAGTTAAAGAACTCACTAATTTGGACGATTTATCAGAGATGGAGCACGTGATGTTGCTCCATTGGATAGTCACCGGAGCTTCTTCGCCATCTTCGTCGATTGCGGAGCTTCCTCGTCATCCTTCTAGTTTTTCGACTAGAGTGCTGGGGCCGGGGCCGAAGAACAGGCGGAGCAGGAGAGTTGCGGCGGCAGCCACTATAATCTGACCCATGCCATTCCCACCAAAAACCACCATATCTACTGTGGGTAGATTAAATGGTCTATGAAGGGATTTTGTATATGTGGGATAAACATGGAAATCTTATTTGTTGCCTTCAAAACTAAAGGGCACACTTGTCAATACAAAAAATTGTAAAATGCATTCTCGAGGTGAAGAACCTCAAACCTACCAGTTGCAAGAGGAATGAGATTCCGCCCAATGGCCGTCATCCTCTCCACCGGCTTGTGAACTTGACCCCTTTCCCACCATCCAAACAATGGAAAGGAATATTAAACCCCAAACCCACCCGCAAGCCGGCCTTCCAAACGTCCCCTAAAGGCTTGTTACTAGGCAGTGGGCATTTATATCTTTTGCTGATTTAAAGCCAAGTACAGGACATGGGATTTTGGGTCCAAATTGATTTTTGTGGTGTTGATCGATGTGATTCTAGAGTGATTTGTTTCCTCCTATGAGTGATACCTTAGGAATATTGGAAAATCAGAATTCAGTTACATATGTTACATATTGTATATTTGGCATGAATACTAATTTACAAAATGCTCTGTTAGTACATATATAATTTTGGCAACCTTGCGTGCCAATTTCACTCTGAAATTTTGGTGCACTATAAAAAAAATCCCACTTTCATTAAGCATCAAGATACATTTCAAAAAAGACAATTATATTCGTTCTCCCTAGTGCATTTAGCCAACTTGGAGCAGCTATTTCGAGAAACCGACTTGAATTTGATACTCCACTTATACATATCATGAATGCAAAAAATCGCATTGATCCAATGGTTGGTTTTTCAAAAAATAGACTGTAACTGTTTTTTACAATTTTTTTCATTATTGTTTATAATTTTTTCCAAAATTATAAAAATCGACCATTGGATTAATGTGATTTTTTTTGCATTCATTATAAGTATAAGTGGAACATCAAATCTAATGGTCGGTTTCTCGAAATAATTGTTCCAAATTGGTCAAATATACTAGAGAGGACTAAGAGAGAGGACAAAGAGGAACAGTAAAAAGGGAGGACGAATGAAATTTTCCTTTCAAAAATAAAGGTGAAGAGAGAGTGTTTGTTGCATTCTTATTAAACCCGGACCGGACCGGCCGGTTCAACCGGTTGGACCGGATACCAGTCCCCTCTCTGGCTGGTTTAACCTACAAAAACCCGATTTTTAAATAAACCGTTCAACCCGGCAGTTCAACCGGTCAAAAAACCGGTTAAAAAGCCGGTCAACCCTTTTTTTTTTTAATTTAATTTTTTTTAAGGTGCTAAAATGACTAAAATAGTCCCAATATTTTTAAAATCTCTTAAAGCCAAGAAGGCTAAAAGGGCAAATTAGTCTTAAAAATTTCCAAATAACAAAAAGAAACCAAAGCACCTAATTTAATAATACAATATTCTTATCTTGCATTTAAAAAATTATATATAATAAAGATTGATCAATAGTAATTATCAATTTTCAATTTTGATGACTGCACATAAATTCAAATATATGAATTGATTGTACAAATATTTTAAAAAAAATTATATTTTGAATCATTTACAGCTTTTATTTTAATAAATAAATAATATATTTATGACGTCACGGTTGAATCCGACGGTTCAACCGGTTGAATCGATTGACCCTTAACCAGGTAATTTTTTCGGTTCGATGAACGGTACGGGTTTTAAAACAATGATTTGTTGTAAGAGAACTATGGGAAGCTTTGTCGAGGAGAAATTTGGGAGATGTTTTGTAGACAGAAAGAGTATGGATGAATGCATATAAATAGGGTGGGGAAGGGTCCAACAGCTATATTGGAGGTGGGGAGGGTCCAACAGCTATATATTTACTTCAATGCATTGAAAGCAGATGTTCCATCATAGAAATTCAGATTTGCCAGTGATCTTATATCATATGACCATGATTTAAAAACATAGCACCCAAAAAATAAGATATGGGGTAAAAACATGTAAGTTTAAAATAGGAAACCTTTATTACTATTATTATTTTTATGATTCTAATATTAATATTTCTTGAAATCTTCCCTCATACATGTTACTAAATTAATATGACATATTGACATGGACTTCTCTTTCAGATTCAAAGACCTAAGATGTCTATGTGATTCAGATTTGGTATATCAACGGCTCAGATTCAGTTACTTGCCCCTTAAGATTCTGTTGTATCTTAACTACAATAGTCCCTTAATCACCATACAAATACAAAGATTGAAGCAGGTAAAGCACGTAATTAAACCCACTCATCAAGGCCATTTTCGTAATCTCAAAATATTAAAGTTAACTTCATGTTCCGTCATCTTTTTCACCAAAGTGCCTCCCTCGCGGAGTCGCTCTCTCTGCTTTCTTATTTTAACCTCTGCTCTTCTCCCTCTCTCCTTCCCTTCTCTCTCTCTCTCTTTCTCTCTCTCCAAATTCTTACTTGTGAATAAAACTCCAGTCATCGCCGGTGGCGACAATGAACAGAAAATCAGCCGAACATGTAACGGCGTTCGCCGGCAGAGACATGAAGCGCAGTCAGTCGGTGTTGGCTATGGAGGAGTTTGTGAGGCCGATGGCGATCACGGAAAATATCGAGAACCGAACTATCAGAGATGAGAAAATCGCCGAAATTCGGCCTCAGAAAGGTAGGATTTTAGGCGAAACGGATGGTTCGTTTTTCGGCGTTGATGAGAAAAGTTTCGGTGTCGTTTGTGCCGGCGACCTCAACTTCGATTTCAGAAATAGGGCAAGTTTCTCTCTCTCTAACTCTCTCTCTCTTTCAATTTTAGTATATTTATACATGTACATAGTGTTTGTGTTTTGCGAATGATTTGAGTACTCTCTCTCTCTCCGTTTGGATTCATGGAGACAGAGAGA
>JAESVK010000261.1:62056-73563 GCA_017140935.1 Hamamelis virginiana
TACATACATACATACATGAAGCAGAGGTCCTAAGATTGAACTTTGGCATTCTGACTATCAAATGAACAGAATTTGCAGGTGATCTGACCCATTCCTTGGGACTTGTCTGGTCCTAAATCTCAGTTGGAGTAGGCCTAGGATATGCTATGTTATCAAACACATGCACACACATAAATATATATTTGAATTTGGAGTTTGTGTGTATGAAAGAGCTGTAAGGCATGAACTTGTTAATATAGTGATAAAAAAGGCATATCGAAGTTGCTTTAATGCACATCTGATTCCAATTTAAGCTGCCAAATGATGATTGGGACATTGCGCAAGGGCTTTGAGTTCCAATTTACTATTATAGTGCTTATAATGCAAGGGGACAGTGAAATATTCTCAATGATATATTTGATGGCAGCGATTAATTGGATTTTATGTAATGTTTATATTTGTGAATGTGCACGAGTTAAAAAGCTCATTTTTTTTTTTTATTTGTTTCTTCAATTAATGAGTCAGAATGAAGAATTATATGACTAGATATATTGTGGTTCTACAACGAAAAAATGGCCTTTGTTTTCTGCCTATGCCTATAAACATTTTTGCATACATAAGATGAAATTAATGGGATATTATGACTGAATGTGTTGTTTCGTCCTGGGCACAATCCAAACTCTGTTCAATTTGCTTCCTTATTTTGATTGGAATGATTTGTACATCGAGGCCTATCTTTTAGACCTTATGGTGTTCTTCATCAATCTAATTGCTAGATTGCCTTATGCCCGTTCTTGCCATACTCACCATGCTCCCACACACCCACAGCCTAATTCTAATTCTAATACACCTTGTTAGCTTATTTGTGATCCTAGTTGGCTAGCTGACCTCAAATAATTGGATGGTACTTAGTTGAGTGGGTACAAGCTTGAACTTGCGGAGAAAATATTCCTGGAGGTGATTTTTATGTGGCAAATAGCCTAATTGTTCTTACTCTTGGTGCTATTTCAAAATGATTTTATGAGAAGCTTAGTTTCTATCCTCCTTTGGCTAAAAGCTCTATTTTCTGAAAAAGTTGTAATAGATGCAAGGACAGTGTCCTTTCAGACAGTTTTAGCATGGACTACCTAAGCTTGGAATGGTGGTTTCCAAGAACGAAATAGTACTAGATGTCACTGCCAACTAGCACATGTTAAACAAGAAAAGAAAAGGAAAAATGACATTTTACCTTAGAACTTTGGGGTGAATACCAATGTGGCCCCTAAACTTTATTTTTGCTCGATTTAGTCTAATTTTTTTAAAAGTCATTAACTGACGGAATTAATATTCCATCTGTTAAAATTGGCGGTTGCTGACTGGGCTGCCAGCTAGTTAATATTAATTCTATTAGCAACCTAGGTAGCAGCTGTCAATTTTAACAGAAATTCCGTCAGTTAATGTCCCATACCAAAGTTAATGTCCCACATTGGTATAACTTTTAAAAAATTTGGATTAAATTTAGTTAAAGTAAAGTTTAGGGACCACAGTAGTATTCACCCCAAAGTTGAAGGTACTAAAATGTCATTTTCCCAAAAGAAAAATATTAATGCAGCATTTCCTTGGTAGCTTAAAGCTACTTGCGCATTTGCAACCAAAGTTTTCTTGTTAGCTTATTGTTGATTTCAATGCGTGAGTTTTACTTCCTACTGGAATCTATTGCTTCAATAACTTTTTTAAGCATTTGCCCTGGTAGTTGTATATAACAAAAAAGAAGATTAAGCATCAGCATGGATAAAAAAAAAAAAAATGTCATTATAGCTTGGTGATGAATTGATTTGGTTGGTGATGAATTGATTTGGTTGGTATTCCTAGAAATTAGTTTTTTTTTTTTAAATGACTGGGAAGGAACAAAATCATCAAAATAAGCTACTGATTTTATAAAGTTCTCAAAGAAAACCTAACCTATGTACATAATAATCCATGTTACTGTTAGAACATGTCTTACATATGTGAATTGAGGGCCCAATTCAAGACTCCTTTCATTCTCTCAAACATTGAAATGTATTTGTGTGGAGGAATTTCTCATGTTGATTCTCTCTCTCTCTCTCTCTCTCTCTCTCTCTCTCGTGTCCACTTGTAGATACACATGTATACTTTGTGCATATGGGGATGATAGTTTTAGGTCAATTGGTGGTTGAGTTTTATGCATGCACTCCAATACATTAAAAATTTTCATGTTGTTTAAAATATAATCAGGACTTAGGAGCATTTTCTCATTGTAAATCCAATGAAGCATATTGTGAAGATTATGACTCTGCTGGTGGCCATCTTTGCTTTTTGGATTGGCCTCTTGCAGACATCAGTTGTTCCACATAGCTATACTTGGTTGGTGAGCTGCTTTCTCTGGTTCTTATATTGCTTATTTATTAATCTTATTTGTTCTTCAAAAAAAAAAAAGGAAAATCCTGTTACTGTGTAAAGCTTACATTTTCTGCTACTATCTTCTTCCCAGCTACCTATCTACTTAATTGTGTCATTAGGATGCTATGGTCTGTTAATGGTTGGAGTCGGTCTGATGCACTTTCCAACTTGTCCTCAGGAGGCACTGCTGTTACAGCAGGTATTTACTTCTCATTTTTCAATTCCTGCTGCATTGCAGGCTATTATATGATCTGAATTCCAAAAGGGGCTTTTATAGACCTCCTTTCTTATTAGGCTATTTTTAATTGCTGGTTACCTTTTTGCATATTCATCCGTCATTCTTGTAAACCCTTCATAAAGACACGCATGTTTAAAGATATCCTCATGTATTCAAATTTTATCCCTTATTGTATATCAATATATGTAGTTGGTAATGTTATCAAAAGTTTATAATGTCAAACATCGAATCACAACGACAGACTAGTATTTGTTTCTGTGGTTTTTGCGATTAGAAAAAAAGAAAAGAAAAAAAAAGAGCTTGATTATTCTAAAAAATCTATGGTTAAATGTAAACATGTGTTGCTCTGAAAGAGAAGGACTTGTGGTTTATTCATTTCTTCAAGCGAGTGTAATGACCTTATTTGGTGGTTGATTTATTCCTTTAATTAAGATTTAATTTATCTTCCTTGTTCATGAATTCATAATTGGCAGTTTGTTTTGTAGGACATCATCGAGGCCAAGGAATTCTTAAAGCCAAGAGGAGTTGACGTGGGTTCCGATTGATGTGACTATTGAAGTTTTCTCTGTTTTGATGCAAAAGAAGGACAAAGTCTAACACGTTTTTTGAAAGCAGAAACTTGTTTTTTCGTTGGGTTTTTTTTTTTTTTTTTTTTTTTTGGGCTTGCTTGTCACATGTTGGGACTTATTGCATGCATACTGCTTCCATATCAAGGAGCAAGACTGATAAAATGGATGTTCTACTTGGAAATCCTGGGTTCATGAGTCATGACAAATGACCGTTGGATTGACACACCTAGCTCCTTGAACCATTGATCCTGTTTAGCTTGTTAAAGAAAGGCAGTGCATGGAATGGTAACTAGTGTGTTGGATGTGGGAGTTATTCTCCAAGGATGCTTATTTCAACTAGTGTAATTTAACCAACCTATTCAAGCAAGCCCAGTTGGTGGGGAATTTGGATTTGGCCTGAGACCCTTTGCTAGCATTGTTTGTACAGTATGATTTCTATTGTTTTATACAATGTTCTTAATATATATACCAAAAAACCCCAAAATAAAAATAAAAATAAAAAATTTCGTGTACTTTAGATGGCTATCTAACTGCGAGTAATGATCCTCTTGGCATTTTACATGGCTGTTAGATCTCACCCCATAGCTGAGATCTAACAGTCAAGGAGCATTTGCTGACTTTAATAAAGTCATTCCCTGACAGGATTATTTCACTCCAACTGCAGTCTAAGAAAAACCCAACATAAGATACATGGTTTGGAAATTGCTCGAGGGCCATTCACATTAGCAGTATCAACACGAGAAACCATGTGATGATAACTGTTAATTGGATACAGACAGTTAGGTTACGTTGTTTGAGGCACATCCAAGTTTACTAACATACACGAACCATTCAATTTGCAGAACAGTATTATCTTTCCAATTATTTTTAGGTTTTATTCCTACTAATCTGACTTGGGCTCTGATTTTTTTTTTTTTTGAAAATATTTTATGATGAATTGGCTTTTTCTGTAAATATTTTACACGAGTCTTGATCTTATCAACTATACCTCATTTTAACTAAAATCAGCTAAGAACACAAGTCCTTGGATTCCCGGTCACTTAATGCATAATTCATCTCAAGATTCCAATCCAATGGCTCAAAGGTCTTAGCTAATTTTAGTTAAAATGAGGTTTCTCTCATAAGAACATTTTTTCACACTATTTTACACATAAAATAGTGATTTTTTTCAAGTGTTTAGAAATTATTTTTAAAAGGCAGTTAAAATCATTTTTTTAGGTGTTTGACATGGACATGAGTTACTAGTTCAAAAGAATATTTCACACTTGGTTATACTCTTGAAAGTGCTAAAACTAAATTCAAATTCTCTAGAGTATTCACTTCATGCAGTTTATTTTTCAATACATACTTATGTATACTTTCTAGAATTGAATATCATTTTATTAATTTTATTGTTTTTTTTTTTAAATAATTTTTTATTGTAAATGGGTTTGATTTTAATTAGATTTTCAAATATTTCAGGTAATAATTATTATTTTTACATTATATGCTTTTTAATATTATTTTACAAATCTTAGTATCAATTTTTAAAATATTTAATATAAGGATTAGAAGTGGGTAAAGTCTTATTAGTAGTTTAAGATTATTATTATTTTAATATTATTTAACATTATTATTAAATTTAAAATAATTTACACATTAAAGGAATAATAAAATCTGTCAACTCTACGTGTTAGTGGTATTGGAACTCGAGTTCAAACATAAAATGCAAATTGAAAAATGACCTGCGCTTCTAATTTGTAAGTCATTTTCTTGCAATTTAAATATGTTTTATTTATTTTATGCCAAAAATATGTTTCTAATTTTCATATTTTACCAAATATTCAAAAATATTGAAAATATCTCTAGAAGAAAAATGTTCTTACTAGGGATACCTCATTTTAACTAAAATCAGCTAAGACTCTTGAGCCATTGTATTGGAATCTTAAGATGAATCATGCATTAAGTGAATGAGAATCCAAGAGCTTGTCTTCTTAGCTGATTTTAGTTAAAATCAGGTATAGCTGATAAGATCATGACTCTCTTTTAGAAAGCATTTTACATTGAAACAAATATCATTTTTTTATTTTCCTTTTCTATTTTAGGTTTTGTTAGTGATCTAGAACCTCATTTCTGGTTCTGGGTCTAGCTTGTGTTTTATGGGGCTTGTATATGCGGTCTTTTGCAAGTAACGATCAAGTCTGCAAATACTCTTATGGCCGTTAGATCTCAAAATGGCCATTGGGGTGTTTGCTGATTTTCATAAAGTCAGCATATGCTGACAAGACCTCTATTGTTATATTCTATCATGTCTTTTATGAATGAATTACTCTTTGTTATTTAAGAGGGAGAAAAATGGGTTGGCAAGAATCAAGGCACCCATAATTAATTCATGAATACATTCATATTTCTTTCCCAAGAGAGAGGAAAAAATAAAAAACAGAAAGGAAAAGAAATGTAGATCTCGCTGTAAACCTTACTCTATTCCTTATAAATAAACCACTGCAAGTGTGTTACAGTTTTCTTACAGTACATAAATAATGAAGACTATAAATATTTCTCAGTTTGGATATCAAGAAGATATATTGTGCAGAGGTAACTACTATAAGTTAAAAGCGAAAATAGAAAAGAAAAAAAGTTTTTGTATCCTCTCAGTTGATGAGAGGTCTCCCTATATTTAACTCTAAATCTGGTCCCCTTTCACCAAATCTTGAGAAGTCCTCTGGCACAGGGATATTTAGCTCCGAGCAAACAAACTGAACGATTTTTCCAGTCACAGCCCCAAAAGACATTTTGTTGAGGGTCACTGCAATAGCAAACCTGTTTTTCATATCACAATAGCCTGTCGATCCACCCATACCCGAGTGGCCAAAGCCAAAATAAGACCCATCCTTCGAATTGAACCTTCTAAACCCTAGCCCAAATTTACCATTTGGGAGAACCAAATTTTCATATTCTCCTGCGCCCAAAAATGCATCATGGATTCTAGGGTTACTAAAAATCCTGGTGACGTTATTGCCTTGAGTGTTGTCATCATTTCCAATGCTGTCATCTATATTGATATTAATCATATTGTTGCTAATGCTGCTGCTGCTGCTGCTACAACAACCAGTAGGAAGCTTAGTGTATCTGTCATTGCTACCCTTCCTATAATGACTACCATCACTAGAATCTTTCTTGTAGCTTAGGGTCTCTTTATCAACATCTTCTCTGTTCTTTGAAGCAACATCTGCTTCCTTATTTTTGCTACCTTTCTGCTTCTTGGAGGTTTTATGGGAAGGGAATTTGGGGATGTGGGGGTGGCTACCGAGTGGTGGACTGGAAGAAGAGGAATGTGGTGGTGGGATCACGCCACCATCAGCTAGGGCTGCATAGTAGCGAGCCAGTGCACGGGCTGAGCAATGCCCATTAGCAGCAGGTATGATGGCACGACGAGTGTTAAGAGAGTTGAATAGCATGGGAAGGGTGGTTGCTAGCTGGGAAATGTAGGCTGGCTGGAAGGTGGAGGGCAGTTCAGGACGATTGGTTATCCCAGATACCTTGTTGAGATCACTCATATCTACTGTGAGCGTTGCAAGTCGTGATTCCACACCTGGAAGGGAACCATGAAATGTACTATTATTACTATTATGATGAATGTGATGTCGATGATGACAATAAGTCCAATATTAAGATTGTTTCATAGGTAGAACTCTCTCCATACCGATAAAGTAAAATCAACATAAAATATAAAGTCAATTAATTCTTATAATAAAACGTAGGAGTTAAATAACCAAAGTGAGGAGAGCATGCAATTGTGTCCAAGTGTGCATATGTATCAAACTACTTAAATGGAGAAGAAACACGGTACAGTTTAAATCAAACCTGGAGGAATTCCAATATATAGTTCGCCTTCAATCTTGAGTGGGTGAATAAGTGCTTCTTCAAGTACTTCCTGAAATTTCTTCCCAGATGCATGCTGTTTTATTTAAAAAATATTAGAAAAGCAGTGGAAAAAGTAAGCGAAGAATTATGGAGAAGTTTACAGATAATATATTTGGTTAAAGGGGTTATATTCAAGATCCCATCACCACAGGACAAGGATCATATGAGATCTGCTAGATGCTTCACCCAAATAAAGCTCCTATGATGACCATTGCTAGGACAATCAGGCAGAATATCTGAACTATCGAAAGGATTCAAAGTACAAGATGAAGCACTAAAACTTAATGGAACAAAAATACAGAACATGTTCGATACACATTCAGTATGTAGAAATGAAAAAATGAGGAGAAAGAAATCTTTGTGGGTCTAAGGCAAAATCATGAAACCTCCTCTTTATCCTAAAGGCAATTAGCAATGCTTAAAGATTACTCCCTTAAAATAAAAAAAGGAAAACCAGGAACACAATCATCAACCAATAGGCCAGGAGAAATCCTAGTAGGAAGAACTGAACAATTTCAAGCATTTCTTTTTATGAAGAGGAATCCCAGTAAGCTTCAGGTGCATACTAAAAGTCCAAACCCAGACATCTTGAGGGAAAAAAGTGTAGGATTTGGTAATGCTGTGGACTTAGTCACTTAGATCAAATTCAGCTCCTATAGTCTTTACTTTGGGACAATAGCCAGTCTGAACCCAACCAAAGAGCTCCTAAATGGAACACCAAATAGGACTAAATGCCTTGAAATTTCATCAATGAGAGAAAATAAATTGGCAAACAATCACAACATTTTGATAAGTAAACATGCAATAATACCTCAATAATTCCACCACATAGCCAGCCGAAAGATAAATAATGATACAATTGTTCACGGCCAGGTTCGGTCTCAGGGGCTGAAATAGCAATGCGATTCACACATTCATCCCAGTCGACCAGTAATAAAGGATTTTCTCTTGTAATGTCAGCCAAGGCATTGTGCAGACCAGATGTATGGTTAAGCACGTGATGTACCTAAAAGGGAATGCAAAACCAAAATAAAAATGTGATAAAATTATTAGATTAACGGCTTGGAGCATAAAATATTATACCTTTATCCATTCCTTTTTATTTGATCCAAATTCTGGCCATATATTTGCAACATTTTCCTCAAGCCTTAGTTTCCTGCTAGAGAAAATTCTTAAAACAATCACGTCCCTCTTCAATATTATAAACTCAGGGGATCCCTTTCTTTAATGTTAAAGAAGGGCAACAGCAAATAAAAATTTCTTAAACTACAACTATGGAAGAATGATTCATGTGAACAAAATGCATGAAATCTGCACCATTTTTGTTGGTCAGCAACATGCACCTTCTAGAAAATAAATAATATTTACCAAGTGGATAAGAAAAGATGAAATTTAATATGTTGTCCATCTGAAACCCTTGTTTTAAACAGAAAAATGCACTTGATTATTGAATGTAAAAATGTACATTTGTGGGAGCAACTATTCCTCGAGAGAGTAAATAGAATATGCGAGTTCTTAGGAACTCGCTATAAGGAATCAAAAGTTACTAAAAAGATGTCCTCATAAGTTTACTCTCTCATCAAGAGCCACTCAATCAGATAATGATTTGTATACTCAAAACCACCAAGGCTCTTCCTAAAGTCCAAAGGCAAAATGAAGAAATTCCTTAGAATCCTGGCGATTCTTTCAAGAAAGTCTCTTTGCTATTTACGATTTCATTTCCAAATATATTTGAAGTATCTTACATCTTACAGTGCAGTCAAATCACCAAGCTTCACCATGGATCCAACGGGGTAATGAATAATAACAGTAGATCTCCTAAATCATCATTGTTTTCATGGAGTCCATGTATCCACATAGAATGGTCATACCATGCGGATGAAAGAAAAAAGGATGAAAAAAAAAAAAAGAAGGAATGGTTGTACCATGGTGGTGAGGTAATAAATTACCAAAACTACGCCAAGCATTATTGTTCATAAGAAATCATTAAGTTATCGAGTATTGGAGAAGCCTTGGCATCCAGATCTTTCTCAATTCTTCCCCAACAACAAAATTCCCAAATTATTTGTCAAATTCCAAAAGATATCTATCATATTAGGCACATCAAGCCAAAACCCATCCTATTCTGGTTGTTTCGTGTAGGTTGTACAAAGCTTAGACAGGTTCAACTGGCCAGTCTGGTCCGGTTCTGATGACACTGGTGCCTCTATGTAGACACTTAAATTTAAAAACAAAAAAAAAAAAACCTTACAAGTTTAAATTTTATGTTATTTTTCTACCATAAAAGAGATTGATCATTGTTTATTCTAAACAATAATTCACAAATATTCCTTGGCAAGGGTCTCAACTGTAGAGTTGTAAAGAAAGGTTGAAAAGGCATGCCCACATGTCTTGGGAAAAACAGGCAAAAAAAAAAAAACAAAATAAAACAAAATAAAAAACAAACAAACAAACAAACAAAAAAAAAAGGTTAGAAGAAAAAACCATGACTTCAATGAAAAAGGAAATTAGCAAATTTTATTGATTTGTAAACATGAAACTTTGTCTTAAAAAAACCTACTACGTACCCATTGTCAACCAGCCAATGTAATATTCCTGCAGTGATACCCTTTGTGACAGAAAAAACAGAAAATAAGCTGTCAGGCTGAACTGGACGAGGATCATATCTTCCAAGCACTCCAGCGGAAGTATCGATAATAACCTCTCCATCCTTATAGGCACATACCTTTAAGACAAGAGTGATGCAAGTTTAATCAAAGTAAATTTTTTTTTTTTTTTTTTTTTTTTTATTAAATTATTTGCTACTGTCAAATACATAAATGGGAAAAAAAAAGAAAAAAAAAAGAAAAAAGAAAAAAGAAACTACCTGTCTAAACAGTCACATTACAATCACCAACAGGGATATCTAAGAACTAACAATTGAAGAAAACAATTGTTTATAAATACCAAAGCACAAAGCGTTTCAATTTGCTACATCATATCATAAGTATTTACAACATCATTTGTCCTCTATGAAAGAAATCCCCTAACTCCCTGATATGGCCAATCATGCGGGCCAAAGTCCAGGGAACATTGTCTCATTCGAACAGTGTTTAATAAGCTCAAATGCTGATCACTAAAAATTTCCAACAAAAAAAAAAAACCCATAGATATGAGCTTTAATTTCCCATTGATTAGAGACCACCACTTCCAAGTTGGCTCAAATGAAGCTCAACAATTACCTAATGATCATTTGTGAAAAGAATCCAAGCTCCAACACCCCTATTAAATTCAATTGAGAAAAGTGGTAAAGATAGAACAGTTTACCAAACATATATGTCAGACAGATTTATCAAAATATTATATTGCAGTACTTTCAGTTTAGTAAAATGAAAATTTCAAATTAACAGAAAGGAAATTTTGATTTGTGCTAGAAGGTTTTTTTTTTTCCCTTAAAAAAAAACATGTTTAATTAATCAATTCTTGGGGATCTCATCCAGTAGACTGTCATCAATAAATTGATTTACTAATCGACCAATCTAAGTAAAACTTGAGGTCTAATACAATTTGGTTCCATAAGTTTCTTAGAAGAACTACAAAGGATGGTATAACAAAACAACTATAGATCAAACCAAGTAGGTCTGAATGGGAACTCAATAATGACACATAGGAAGATTCATATAATTTCTATTCTATGAATCCTCTAAACCTAAAAAGAGAATATTAATAAAAGTTGGGGGAAATTACAATTTGACCTCTTCAACTATCATCGATTCACACTTTGCACCCCTATAGTTTTAATTTGAACACATTGACCCCCTATAGTTTTCAATTGTGGCACCTTTAACCCTTCTGTCAATCAGTTATTTGATTCTTTGGCGAAAAGCAATGTTAAGCTTGTCACATTTTAATGCAGTATTTATCCTATCTGCTAATGTATTTACAAGTATATTAATGAAGCTTCATGATTTTTCTCGATATATTTTATTTATTGTGAATTATTTTTGCCATACAGTAAATAATTCACAATAAATAAAAGGAGAAATTACAGTTTGAATCCCTCAACTATCACCGATTTTGCACTTTGCATCCCTATAGTTTTAATTGCAACACATTGACCCCCTTGTAGTTTTAATTTGTGACACTTTGCACCCTTATGTCAACTAACCATTTCTTTCTTTGATTGAAAATTGGTATTAGATCTGATATTTTTTATGTAGTATTTATCTTAAATTGCTAATGTATCTTTAAACATGTCGGTGAGATTTTATGATTTTTCTCCATATATTTTAGCTTTTATGAATTATTTCCATCATATAGTAAATAAAATTCATAATAAATAAAATATATTGAGAAAATTCATGAAATCTCATCTATATGCTTGTAGATGCACTAGCAATCTACGATATATACTACAAAAAAAAAAAAAAAAAAAAAAA
>JAESVK010000261.1:73573-84940 GCA_017140935.1 Hamamelis virginiana
ACAAACAAAAATTGCTTAACTGTAATTCCTCTAAAATACAACAGCACAATTAAGGACGGGAGGAAAAGTTCAAGAGAAAGACCAATGCTTCATTTATTCATGTGCCTAGTCTCAAATCCATCAAGCTCACTAAATTCATGTTTGTAAGGTGTGAGTCTGGTGACAATATGCTTTTTACATTGGTCGTCATCGGTAGTCCATCAAACAAACTAATAAATGAAAAATATGATAAATGTAAACCCCATCATTTCATCCTTCAAGGCCGGCTGGTAGATTTAAGATAGGGAAAATACAATGCCAATGGAAATGAAAACTAACAATTGAATAAGTGGAATATAGATGTTAAGTTTCCAACCTAAAAGCTTAATCTTGAAGGTGGAGAGCCCAAATAGGTACATGTTAAGCCTTATATTTGGGCAATGTGGGATTTCAACAATCCCCCTCATGTAAAGGCCCAAACAAGGCAAACAAGTAGAATGGACCCAATAACAAGCCTAGACACGTGGATGTGTGGACTCAATTCTAGAATGGCAAACTAGTCAGCATGGACCCAATAGCTACTTCGACATCATGTTAGAACACAACTTGACCCCAAAAGCTTAAGCTTTTATGGAATGGATCGACAATGCATATCAAGCTAACACTCTCCCACACATGCGACCCCTACTAACATGTGGAGAGATGGAGTGATAAATAATAAATGAAATGAATAAACTTAAGGGGGGATGGAGGTGATGAGACTTGAAACCAAGACCTCCTAGGAACTAGAGTTTCGATACCATGTTAAGTTTCCAACCCAAAAGCTTAAGCTTGTAAGTGGAGGGCTCAAATAGGTATATGAAGACATGTCAAACCCTATATTTGCGTGATGTGAGATTTAACACCCCCACTCATGTGTAGGCCGAAACAAGACAAACGGGTTTGAATGAACCTAAGAACAAGCCTAGACACGTTGAGGTAAGAACTCAAGAATGACAAACGAGATGAAATAGACCCAAGAAAGACAGGCTCTGGTACCATGTTAAGTTTCCAACCTAAATGCTCAAACTTGTAGGTGGAGGATCCAAACAGGTGCATGTCAAGCCTTATATTTTGGCGATGTGTGACCAAACAATAGAAAACACAAATTAGAGAAAAACTATATGAAGCTTTACCAAATGCTATATAATCAGAAAAGATATAGTCACATAATTGTGCTATCATATACAAAAAGTTAAATATTGGTGTGCACCTGGATTCCAAGTATTTTATCATCATTCCCCAGCTCAACTAAGAGTTGCCTTAGCTTGGCCTCAACATCAGAATGGACAGGTGATTCATAGATCCATTGTGCATTATGTGCTGGTCCCTTATTAATATTTCTGATACAAGTGAATCCATAGCTCAATAAGAGATGAATGAGAAAAAAAAAAAAAAAAAGAATAAAATATGACATAAGGAGGTTTAGGAGAGACTCAGAGACTCACCCTTGTAAAACGGATTCAGCAAATGGTCTCATGATTTCTAAATAAACTATGCGTACATTCAATGTGGATGAAAGCCCTAATTCATGTAATAAAAGAGTTAAATAGGCACATATTCTAAACACAATGAGGCAAGCGATAAAGGTAGCTGTTACAGACCTCTTAGAAGATTAAGCACCCGTGAAAATATCACAATATCGCCTGGAAAAGCATCAACCTGAAAAAGTTTATTAGTTTCTTAGATATGGACAAAAGTAGTCAATTAGCATATCAAAAATAAATAATAATAATAAAATGATATAAGTAAATAACATATGATCTTACGGGATTAAAGCGTTTGACTTCTTTTTGGTTAAGTTTCAACTTTTCCTGTATGACCTTCAAGTTTTTTGTTCTTTGCTCAGCCAAAGATTTCATGTTTTCCTTATCAGAACAAAAGATATAGTATAAGATAGAACTTACAGAAACTTAACAGACATTTTCAAAAGAAAACCACACATACTTACAAGAGCTTCATTTGCCGGTGTTGAAGTACGGAAGAATACACTTGTTACCTCCATAGCCTGCTCTGGTAAGTCCAGACGCAACCTAAGTCCCATTTCTTCAAAGGCAGACAAAAGTGCCACATGGTCCCCCTATGACAACAAGCATCGTAATTATTTCACAACATAAAATGGTTTAAAAAGTTCTAACATCCAAAGAGAACAGCAATGAGCCAGATTGAAGATGTATAACTAGGATTGCAAGTCATATTCAAGGTATACCAATCCAACGATTGTGATATTGAAAATTAAAATTCCCACAAGAATCTCAAACAGAACAATTAATAAAGCACATTGTTACTCATAATCCGAGCCATGTATTTTAAGCATATCTCTTCATTAGCTCAACCTTAATTTTTAATGCTCATCAGGTAGTTTCAATAAATACTCATTGGTGGGCGAACATAAAATAATTGGCATTTCAGACGAACAAATTTTAATACGAAAAAGATAGTGACAAATTAGTAATGTTGTAAGGAAGAATCCACTAACTGCAACATGAAAATCTCAAGACATATATCAAATCATAAAGGATTAAAAATCCAAGGCCAATATATTTGGTCATTACAGTCTTCTAACCATCTAATATACTTACCCAGTATCAATTTTGGCTATAAGTTATGAAAGGATTGTACAAACCTCCGCAGATGCCAGAAACATTTTTGCTAGTGCTTGTTTCAGGGAGCTTGAAATTAATTTTGTAAGCCCAAAGTCAAGCAAAATTGGACGATGTGGAGGTTCCTTGCTAACAAGAAAATTTCCTGCAAAATGTAATAGGGAAAACACTTAACAGAGTAGAAGTATAGAACAAATTAATTCTTAAGTGCATAAGAGTGTACCATCAGAAATATTGCCTGTCACTAATTATGATTTAACTCAATGTCCAAACAGAATCCAAAAGAATATGAGAGGGGGAGGGGAGGGGAGGGGAGGAGAGGGGGGAAAAGAGAGAGAGAGTACCAGGATGAGGGTCACCATTAAAAAATCCATCAACATAAATTTGGTGGGCATATGCACGTGTGATTTCTTCAACAACCTTGTGTTTGTCAACACCATACGCTTCCAGCGATTCGGAGTCATTCAAACGGATCCCATCCATAAACTCCAAAATGAGGACTTTTTCAGTTGACTGTCATCAGAAGCCACAGGACACCTAGTAAGACATGTGACAAAGGAAAGGCAACATTCTCCATTGTAATAATGAATGGATGGGGAAGAAAGCAATCCATCTAACTAGGTGCCATATTTGACCCCATGGAAGGATTCTTCATCATCCATGTTGAAGGAGTATCACTAACATCTTCGATCTTAGATTCTAGGAAGTGGCCAAAATAATGAAAAATATTATATAATTGTAATCAACAATTGTTCTATTCTTTGCATGGTTACCTCCTATGCAAATATCATATAATGGTGGGGCCTATACCAAAATTTGCAATCATGCAATCCATCTTAAAAGGACACTATGATGCAGGAGCCTGGTGCTACACGGGTCGTCTGTCACATGTAATCAGAAGGAAAAACATTGGAAGCCTTTCAAAATTTATGTTGTTAAACTTTAATGTCGTTTTCTTTATCTCATTTTATTATATGATTTCTTTCATCAGAAATTTGTGAACTTTACAAGGACATAATAGTCTAGTTTTAGAATTTCCTTTAAAAGCTTTCAGGTTCTTGTAGGTCTTTCAAACTGCCGATATTAAGTTAGGATTTTATTTTTTATTTTATTTTTATCAGTACAGTCAGTTTATATCTCCAATAAGGGCCTTAATATTAGAGCTATGTACATCGAAAAAAATTGAAAACTCTTCCACAGGAAAAATCATGCTGGTTGGTTCCATTCAATTTCATGGATGTTTTATGCTCTATCTCATGTCCGTGTTCTTTTCTTATATTAATTAATTCTGATTCACTAAATATTGTTCTCAGATTATTTTTTTGGTCAAAATATTGTCTCAGATTTTAATAATGAATTATGATGCTTCAGAGCAACCCTAAACAAACTGAAATTCCTAAACCCTGAAAATTTTAACACAATAATAAGTCAAACGCATTCCTCTGCAAATTCAAATTGAAGCAGAAAAATTAAAGTGGATAATACCTGAATAACTTCTGGAATCAATACGTCCACTTGATTGGCAGTCATGTCGACATCACGTTTATTACAGCCTAGATTTCTGGATACTGTCCTAGTATTTTCTACAGTCCAAAAGCCAAGTATCAATAATAAAATACAAAAGCGTGCTAAACAGTTGACATGTAAATCTGAAATCATATTTGCAGTCCATAAGAAGCAATGGAGAACAACCATTCTACCGTCAATTACAAAGGACTAATAGAATCACTTAATTGAATAAGTCACAAAAGAGCTGAGTATACCAGCTTCACGATCGAAGTCAAGTTCCTTAGGGGTTTCTTTGCACCATTCGTCTATTATAGGATTGAAGTCATACTGTGGTTCTGCCCATGCAATCCAGTCAACTATTGACTTTGCATTCTTCAAGTCCTGTAAAACAATAGTATGCGCAATAAACATTTAATGACAGCAAGTCTTACTTTTTCCATGCCAATCATCTCAAAAGCAAAAGCATGCAAAACCTCCAAAATGACTGTCTTGATGCCCTCATGTTGAACTTTAACAACCACCTCCCGCCCATTCCTCAGAGTTGCACGATGAACTTGCGCTATCTGCATAGAAGAATAGAACAAGCAGGCAATTAGAGCATCCTAGTATGTACTTAACTTCACTGTGCCCTGAGAAAAAAGCATTATAGATTCTGTGCTAGCTGTGGTTGCCACAGGATTTCACAAAATTACTCATGTTCATGTCCAGACAGCCAGAGGTTCTGAATCTCTAAAACATATGTTGCATATGAGGAGCAAGAGAAGTTTAGCATCCAAATTAGAGTCCTAACTGGGAGAAATACTAGTTAGTTTTTCTCTTTATGCTTTTTCTTTTTCTTTTTCTCTCCTTTTTTTTTTTTTTTTGGTTGGGGGTGTGGGGCTGGGAGACAAGGTTTGAATCTAATTTTGATGGACAATTCCAACTGACTTCCGGTCTTCCCTCATCAAATAAACCTGATTTCTTCTAACTCTGATAAATTCCAGTCATTCAAAAACTTCGAACACTTTTTTCATCACAGGTCCTGACATTCATTTTCAAATCATCAAAAACAAACCGATACATTAAATTGGGAAACTGTAATTCGAATCCTTTTCTACTTGAAGATCCACTAGGTGCACCCATTAATTAGAAAATAATAATGAAATTAAATCTTTAAAATAATTAGGAACATTGATTATTAACTTTGGTCCTAAGCTACGTTCTCATATTAGTTTTATATTACACACTTTAGTCTCAGGATCTTACTGATGCTGTTGCTAGAGGAGTCTTGACAAAATCTACAAAGACTTCATCCATGGATTTCCCCAACTCCTTCTGTATAGTACGGCAAATCTGTGAAAATAGAAACCACCAGTTAGCCATATTTGTCTCTACAAATGTTCTAGAAGTGAGAAAATGTATGTCAAAAATTCATGCTAGAATATCACCCATTTCCGGTTTATGTAAGGGAAATGGGAAATACTTTCAGTCCCATGTCTAATGCTAATACTATCAATGATGGCTTTGAGTAACAAAAAAGACAAGTCTTAAGGGCTAAACATATATGATGCCTTAACAAAGATTAGGTTTTGCCATATTTAAATTATCTAATCGTGTGATAAAAATAAATACAATTAAATCAACCAATCAACAGCATCTTAATCCAGACATTGGGATCACCAACCCAAATTGCCACTAGAAAAGATTTACCCCCCTTCCCACCACCACCACCACCACAAAAAAAGCACCATCCAAGGTTGCCTTCTGGTCATCCTAAATAAAATATATCCCACCTTTGATGTTTGTAGGCTCAATCCATGGTTTTACATCTCATGGACAGCCCAATATTGACTGTAAAAACCCACAATAGCATGAGTCTGGATTTGCTCCTAATGAACAGAAATATTAGGACCTCCTAATGTGTAATCCAATTTGCTGAAATCAGCTTATAGGGCAATCCAACAGCTGAAATCAAAACACATTCAGGGTTGAAATATCATATACACAGATGTACATGAATTTGTAGTTGTGTTTTGATTTCAGCCGTTAGATTGCCCTATAAACTAATTTTAGCTATTGGATTACACTTTAGGATGTCCTAAGATTTCCACTCATTAGGAGCAAATCCAGACTCCAATAGCATATATTTTTACTTAATGATTCTGAATTTCAGCTTTCATATAAATATCTAAAAGTTTGAGTTTAAAAGAATCAATTAGGAGTTTCTGTTACGAGGATTTCTAATTTTAATATAATTACATATCATCATATGTCTATAAAAAAAGCCTGTGCTTATATGTAAAAAGCAAGAAATTTAAGTCTCAGCCAGATTATTTTTATAAAAAAAATGGTGTAAAATCACATTGCCAGAGATGAGAGATCTTAATAATTGTTATGCAATGCACACAAACCAAAATCTTTGTGCTGCGATTCAAACTAGCAATATCGAAGGTGGAAGAAATAGGAGTACATCAAAGTAAGATCCAGATGAAGGACTCAAAAGAACATGGAAATTCATTCAAAATTCAAGATAGCACCTGTTTGGGACCTTCCTAAATTGAGTTTAGTTAGGGTCAAGTCTAATGTTATTCTTTCTTCAGGGTCCTATGCTGCTAGCTTAAGTTTTATTTTAGTTATATGGAGCCAAGGTATAGTTGCTATTTTCATATAGAGTCCTAGTTGCTATTTTGTTATTGGAGTCCTAGCTCTATATAAAGGCTTGTAAGTCTCTTTTAACAATAAATAATGAATAAGAACTACAAAATTTTCCAGCAGCTATTGAAGCTCTTGAGGGTTGTGTGATGCAATCCTAACCCTAGGTGTGATGCCTAAGGGACCTTGGGTGTGAGGCCTAAGGGGTCTAGGAGTGATTCCTAGATTAACTTCTTCTTCTTCTTTTCTCTTCTTCTCCTTTTATTTTCTTTGCTGCTGTACTGGTGTTTTTTCTTTAAATCATCCCTTAAGCCTTTGTTTCACGCCCTTTAATCCAAAAACCCTTCCTTTTTATAACTCCCAACCCTTCTTCAACCTTTAAACCTCAACTCTAGCGCCCAAAACCCTACAATAATTGAATCTGCACCCTAAAACCTCTACGTGTCCAGAATTTCCAGCAAGTATTCCCTGTGTTTCCAACCACTGCCTTACCCTAAACAGTACCCTATTCCTGCTTTACCCATCTACAAAGCCTACTATCCTTAATCCTTGATATCTTCCTCTAAACGTCCTACATCAGATCCTCTACAGTCGATTTTCATTTATCGAGCAAACTTCACACCATGATTGCTGATTGGTGCAGTCACTTGAATCAGTTTGTCATGAAGTAGCTGAGAAATTTGCATTGCAGGTGGAGAAGCACCCACTTTTTTGAGCTCCCACATCCATAAAAGGAAGCAAAATTTAATGCCTTTTTCATTAAGATAAATGATTATTTTTTAGTGGCAAGAAATTTTAAGATTCTGTACATTGATGTTTACCTAAGACATACAAATTTTACTATCTTGCCATCTCAATCAAGAGAACCCAACATAAGATTTAAATATGTAAACCTAAATTGCTATAATGCATTAGCTTTAATAAGTTTAACGACTGTCCACAAAATCAACATAAATTATCAGCTCTACTCCCCAAATCTTAACTCTTGTATCTCAATAAGTAATTAGGAAAGAAGACATTAGAATAACCCTGAACAGAAATGACAGACAAATTCTACACTCAATCAAAGAAAGTTATGCAATCATGAGTCCTTGCTCTATCCAGCACACATCAAACCATGAGGTCAAAGTTTTATCAACTAGAGGAGAATTAAGAGGCTGAGTTCGCTAAACTTTAAGGAAGCAAATCTGGGACATGATTCTATAAATGATGGACAGTCCATTATTGATAACACAAATGCAATGTGCCCAACAATGTATTTTCTTTGATAGCAAATAAATCATATTTTAGTATGTACACAAATGTCTCTAAGTTACATAAGAAATTAAGTCAAATTGCACTCTTATTTTGAGGATTTCTATTTCTAAAAGAACAATTGAAGTATAATCTGATCTCTGACATGAGAAATTTCAGTCTTTTATGGAACTTCCTGGTTGATTTATCTGTTTACAAGTCCATAAATTGACTGAATTAGAAGCAGTTATGTTTTAATATGATCGTAGAATTAGAAGTTGGAGCCAATACCACATGGACATAGTTACACCTTGTCGATGTGAGAGAGTGTCTAGCAAGTCCAACATCAGCACCCACCTCAAATGCCCAACATATCAGTGGAGATTTTCCTATTTCAAATAACCCACTCCAGCACCACCTTCAAATCAAGGCAATACCTAACAAGGCAACCACCCAAATGAGACCTCATAAAATCCAAACTTTTCAAGCTCTCCCCTCTATCAGCCATCATGTGTGTGCTCCCATCTTTGATGACTAAGAACTCTTAGTTCTGTCCATAGCCTAACAAGGTAATAGTTCCATATCCTGATTCCTGAAAGAACAATTGTTCTAAATGTTTCCATCACATGGAAAACAGCATTTCTCCTCCTCAACCGGTGTAAAAAAATATCCCAAGTGACTCCCCAGTAACCAAATGTGTCTTTATTTGTGACTTAATCCTTACCAAACTATAATTTTCTCTCAGGCTCAGCACATGAAACCTCCCTTTTCCGAAACAGATGACAATATACAATTGATACAGCCAACACCAGCTCCATATTGTTGGAGTTAGGCCATGCCCTCACCATGACATTTGTATAATTTCATTGACAATAAATACCAAATAAAGTAAAAGAAGATTAAAGGAAAATAGACAAGTACATAAACTCCATGAGGCTCTATAGGCATTCCCTGGAGAACATTCAAACCACTAATTTACCATTCTTTTTATCATCAGTGACTAGATAAAGTAAGCAAAATCACAAAAGCATTTTTTTATTGATCCTTGAAGTTTAAATGCTGATAGAAATAACCTCTTGCAAAGGGCGAGGAGGCAGTGAGTCCTGTAACTGCTTGAGAAGGCATATATAGGCCTCAGGAAGCACATCAGCACGTGTAGATAAGTATTGTCCAAGTTTCACCCACAAACCTTCCAATTCTATTATCAAACTAAGAACACGCTTAGCATTGCGCTCATGAGCCTTTGCCCATAGAGCAGCTCTTTTGAATTTGTTAGTCCATTTTTCTCTCTGCTGCAAAGCCTTCAGTAACAACAGAAAACAAGGTAATATGGTTTGCCACATGTAAGACACAAAATTAAAATGAGCAGCAATCAAGTAGCAAAACATACCTTATAATCTAGATAAATTATTAAAGCCACTGTGAACACTTTCATGCGCCTTCGGTAGATGTTTCCCCATCCCATAGATCTTTGCCAACAGCAGTGATAAAAGAAATTATCAGATTATGTACCACATGGGATCAGGAGACTAGCATTAACAAGGTCAGACATTCATATATCAAGTAGAAAAGCCAGAACAAAATATTACCTTTCTTATTCAAATATATTTTAGGGTGCATTAATGAATGTCCATAGTTCTAACAATCACTTGAATAAAATATCTACAAAATAAAATCATGAAATCACAAGGTAAAACTCATCAGAAATGGTTAAACACACAGAATTCACTGCAACTTCAATGATCAACTCATTTGTTACTGATATATAGAAGTGGAAATTTGCCACAAGAAGTTTCTATTTCCAATTATCCCATACTATGTTATTTTTCTACATTTTTCATTTTTCTTTTTGATAGGATACATTAAGTATCTACTTTCCTTTCCATCTTTCCCCATTTCTCTCCTTGTCAACATATCTGGCTCTTGTAACACAATAGATGGATCCAACTTTACGAAATGAAATCATCTCCTTGCTCATGTACAATAATAGACGAACCCAACTTTACAAAACAAAACCATTTTCTCAGGATCTAAGAGCATCTCCAATGGGGGTGCTATATGAGCTGCCAAAGCCAAAATTTTGGCTTTGGCACCCAAAAGAGCAACTCCAATGGTGTGACATTGATCATGCCAAATTTTGGCTTTTACAGCTTGGGCTGCCAAATTTAGCACCTAAAACGGCAGCTGCCATTTGTGCCCCACATCACCCTTCCCTCCACTCCCAACTGACCCCAACTTCCAAAAATGACAAAATGCCCCCCAAAGTACCGTGTTTGGCAGCCAAGAAAATTCAAGAAATTTTTTTTCCCAACAAATGAAAGATATCCACAGCATCAACATAAACAATAACCCACAAACAAATAGCCAACAAATATATCAATGGAAACCAAATCAAGGAAAACAAAGGATATATGTTGTTTACTCACGGTTTTAAGCCAATCCGAAAAATGCTTGAACGGTAGGAAAATACTCCGGAGGTCTGGACCACCTGGGACTGTACGCCGGAGAAGGTGACCGGAAAGTGCGCCGAATAATCGGTGAGAGAGAGAGAGAGTTAGAGAGAGATTCAGTGAGAGAGAGAAACGCAGATGTGAGAGTGAGATAGAGAGATTCGGTGAGAAAGAGAGAGAGAAAAGAGAGGGATCAGATAAGGGTGAGAGAAAGAGAACGCAGAAATTAATAATCACATTCCATACCCAGAAATTAAAATTAAAAAAAAAAAAAACTCACCAGAGATTATGAAATAAAGACTCTGTTGTTGAAGAAGAACACAGAAGAACCGTTGAAACTTTGAAAGAGAGAACGCAGAAAAATCAAAAGAGGAATTCTCCTCGAAACGATTGATTCTTACTGTCGTTTTGGAATTGGAACCACATCACCACCACCTTCTGCTGAAAGTGAAAGTAAATTGACGTGTAGCGTTTACTATTCGGACCGTGAATGTAGAAATATTCCAATCATGTAGCGACACGTTAGATCGTAGTTTCACGTGTTTGCCGTGAATGGGTTGGTTACACACCCGCAGGTGACTAATATTCAACAAAACGAACTGATAAAAGATTATTTAATTAAAGGTCGTTGCTTCGGACCGGAGAAAGGAATATAGTCGTTGGATTGGATGAGGGAGGAGATCACAGCCGTTGATTATTTGAAAGGCGTGGCTTAAAGCTAGCCAGTTTCGAGTCCCAAATGGGAACCCAGGGTCTACGAGGAAGTTTCCGTCCCAATTTCTCTTTCTCAACAAGTCAAAATAAAGGAAAGAACAAAATCAAATGGGCACTCGTTTTCAGTATCCATGACTTTTATACAGTCCCCATTAATTACGAAGTCCATTAAAATATATATTTTGAAAAATTTATTGTTAGATTAGATA
>JAESVK010000261.1:130636-193709 GCA_017140935.1 Hamamelis virginiana
AATATTAAATAAGCACTTAAATGTATATTATCTACCCAGGCACCCCCGTTTTTCTTTCCTATGATCCCCTTTCTTTATTTCTATGTTTCATAGTTTCATCACCAGCAAGGCGCCAAAGGCTTCTTCATCTGCGAGAATCTTCCATATTTGCAGGCAAAAGCTCAATCTTTTTCGGTGAGTTGTTTGTATGTTTGTTTTGTTTTTTTTTTCATCTATATAATACCCATCTTCTTCGATGCATTTTTCTCCTCATCCCAGACTATGTGCATATTTGATTCTGTATGTGTGTGTGAGTGAGTCTGTGACTGTGTGTCTTTCAGGTGGTCTGGGTTCAGCCCAAGAGCCTCGGATAATAATTCAAACAATAAATCTCCCATTCTCATTACTTGCTTAGAGTATTCCATTAGTATATTGTTATAGTTCATCATTGCCCCTTCTCTTCTCCATTCATCTTTTCTTACTTCTCTCTCCACCGCCTCTCTCTTTAGAGAATTCTATATTGCTGCCATTACTGGAAGGATCCGGATTTCTCCACCTTCTTCTCTCTACAACAAAGTTTCTAGATTTCTTTACATGAGCAACTGAATCTCTAGGTCGGTGAAGAGCATTATATAAAGGGCTTGAGGCCCTCCCATTTTGTACATGTGAAGAGAGCAAGCCTCCAACATACATTAGAAGCTAGTGGGTTATTTGGGCTTGTCTAGAGTGTTTAAGTGTGGAGCATTCACATTGTGTGAGTGGAGGGCATTGTTAGTGTATAGTGAGTCAAAGCTTGGGAGGAACTTTTTTAGTGGATGAATGGGATGTTTTTATTTCTTTTCTTGTGGTATCCAAACATGCTTTTTTCTTAATTTTAAAAAGAACTTTTTTACTTTTACATATAAGTAGATATATATATATATATATATACTCTTACACAAAGACATAAAATAGGTGGAGACCTTCCATTTATGGATGCCTGGTGAAAGTTGAAAATGTGACATTGGAGGCCTTCCATTTATGGAGGCATGGTGAAAGTTAAAAATTGGTTGTGTCCAATATATATATATATATATATATATATATATATGGGGAGACATTTCTATTTTTGGAGGCCAAGGCAACTGCCTAACTACCTTAAGGTTGGGTCGGCCCTAGCTACAGATCTGTTTTCGTATTTCTTAGTCTCGAATCAAAAAGATCGATCAGATATCAACGCTAAGGAAAGGGAATGGCTTTCTCGAGTGGAGCGATGAGTATTATACTATTATCTCAGAAAATGTAAACAGATGCGTTGAAAGCAAAAATGAATCAAAATACATGTGCATTGAGAGAGATGAAGGTTTCTTATGGAGGGAACCCGGAATTTGTAGCAGAATGGGAATGGATTCATCTAGAAGTTAGGCTTGGACCGAAAACGGGGCCAAATACCAGATGATCGAGAACCCGAAATTTGTAGGAGTAAAATCTGTGTCATTTTTATAAAGAACTACAGTTTATAAAATATTTGAAACTGCGTCGTTTTATGAAAATATTGTCGTCTGTGTCTCTGTAAGACTGTAACTAGCATAAATTCGATTCAACCATGAGGCTTTCTCGGACACAATATTATTCTCTCTATGGATGATATTAGCTTAGGCATCATGATTCTATTTTATGGTTGATTAAGGCCTTCTCCATAGCATTTAGTTCAAGCATTGTAGTTAGGACTCGTTTAAACTTACCCATGATACGTTTACATTTAGTCTGCAATTGAGATATTAAGTGTTTCCGGTAATATATTATGTACTATCAAGATCTTGATTGTTAATGTTATTTCGCGCAAGTTGTAGCTTGGTGGGAACCATTAGGCTATGTAGTGATTCACAGTGACACCAATTACATTACACTACATATGCCTACTGGTATATCTTCTATGGGATTGTAATAGATTCTAACATTTAACATTGATATTTCCCGGAGGCTACTTCGCAACTCATCCATTTGCTGCTCAGAATTGTTCATAATATTGATATTTGCTTTTGTTTATAAGAATTCCAGTATTAGCTGTAGAAAATGCTGGCATTAGGGAATAATGTCCTGTATTCTGAATATGTGTTTCTCTTCTCCTTTTTGTTTTATTTTACATTTTTTATTTCTTTTCTTTATTTTCCTGATATGAATTGCTAGAACATTATTGTTTTTGTTTTGTATTAATTTTTACTTAATACCATTTGAATCATGTTTCATGCTTATTAGTGTCCACTTCTAGCAGGTTTCGGGGTTTTTTTTTGGAAGGCATCAAGAATAGGTAGGATTATAATGTGATTCCATGCATAGTTGTTTTCCCATTGCATGGCTAGTACATGTGCTAAAGCACTTCTCTGTATTTTCCCCCTTATATGAACCTTGTGTATACAAGAAGGTTAGTGGGTGTGCAATCACTTTTCTTATCTTGTATGTTGATGATATCCTACTCATTGGGAATGATGTAGGAATTTTATCAACAGTCAAGCTTTGGCTTTCACAAAACTTCTCCAAGAAGGATTTGGGAGAAGCAACCTATATACTAGGTATAAAGGTTTATAGAGATAGATCTAAAAGGTTGCCTGGTCTCTCCCAATCCATGTACATAGATAAAGTGTTGGAGAGGTTCAAGATGGAAAATTTCAAGAGAGGTCTGATTCCTTTCAGACATGGAATTCATCTTTCTAATGGTATGAGCCCTAAGACATCATATGAAAGAGATAGCATGAGTAAGATCCCATATGCTTCAGCTATTATAAGTTTTATGTATACTATACTATGTACCATACCTGATATTAGTCATGTTGTAAGTGTGACTAGTAGATATCAGTCTAATCCGGGTTTAGAACACTGAATTGCAGTCAAGAATATCCTTAAGTACTTGAGAAGGACTAAGGATTTATTTCTTGTCTATGGAGGTGGTGAGTTATAGGTTGATGGTTATACTGATTCAGATTTTCAATCAGATATTGATGATAGAAAATCTAGTTCTAGATATGTCTTCACCATAACTGGTGGAGTAGTTAGTTAAAAGAGCTGTAAGCAAGATACTGCAGCGGATTCCACTATTGTGGTCGAGTACATTGCCGCATCTGAAGCTGCCAAGGAAACTATTTGGATTAAGAAGTTCGTCTCAGAACTAGGAGTTGTTTCTACCATTGAGTCACTTATATCTTTATATTGTGACAACAATGGGGCTATTGCGCAAGCCAAAGAACCAATGTCTCATTAGAAGTCCAAACATATCGAGCATAAATTCCACATAATCGGAGAGATTATTGGTAGAGGTGATATCTACATACAGAAGATAGCGTCTGCAGATAATTGTGCAGACCCACTGATTAAGGTCCTGACACAGCAGCATTTAGACCAACATCTTGAGAAAATTGGTATGAGATACATGGTTGATTGACTTTTGTGCAAGTGGGAGATTGTTAGTAATATGCCTTAAAAGCCAATCTTAGTATTGATTTTAGGACTGTTGACATTCATACTTTTCGTTTGTTAAATATATTGATTGGGCAAATTTATTTATTATTATCCTCATTTTTATATGTTTGAATAATAATTATCCATAGATTAAATGTTGAGAAAATAATTACTCTAAAGTTGAGATAAAAAAGTCTTATATTTCTCATAACATTAATCTTAAATATTCCTAGTGCAGGTTTATTAAATGGGTAATGATAAACCAGTAAGATTAGCACAGGTTATGTTTACTCAATGAGATCTCAAGCATTTGTGTAGAGACACTAAAGCAAACCTATGGGTGCGTGTTAGAAAACAAGTACACTGAATCTGATCGACATAAAGTTCACTATATAGAGTTTTATCTAAGTAATATAATCCTTAAACCTGAGGCATCATAGTTATCTTGTATTTGGGACATTAGGGTTTAATGATACACCTTACATATTGATTGCAAAGCAATCAAGCTTCGTTTTTCCGCATTCAGAGGCTAATTTCGAAGGATTTTACACCGTAAGTACTTTGATTTAGTTAATTTTGCTCTTATAGGTTGTTTTGGCTTTTGTAGGTTAATTTCGCCCAGATTCGGAGTTTTTCGCAGCTGAAATGAGATGAAATGAGTTGATCGATCGATAGAAGAGTGCTAAAGTGGTTTAGAAGTGAAGGCAGAAGCCTAAAATGAAGGAAAAAGTGCAAAAAGCCTCATTCCTATCAATAGGGCATCAAGCCTATTGATAGGATCACTCCTCGGTCGAAAAATCTGCAGAAAATGAACAACTGCAAGCTGATTTTATCGATAGAGAGACTTCTCGGGACTCAATTTCTGCAGACTGCAAGCTGAACCTATCGATTGGGAGGCCATCCTATCGATAGGACTATGTACCCTATCGATAGAAGATCATGCCTATCGATAGGACCAAGCTCGGGACAGTTTCCTAATTTGAATAGAACTCTGTTTTTAGTATATTTTGCAAGGCAAATCATGGGGGACCAGGATGAAGGGTTTCCTAACCTATATAAGCAACCTTTTGAGACCGAGAAAGGGTTCTAACACTTTCAGAAACACCTTAGCTCTTGGAATCAACGGCTCTCACCTCTCACCTTGGATTCTCACTCTTCTCTTTCATCATTCTCCTCGGTGTTTGGGTGCACATGGAAGGATTGAAGAACTCCAGTGATTTTACTCCGAAGATGAGCAGCTAAACTCTATACTTGGGTGTTAGATGAAGCTTGATTATTAGGTTTGTCATGTTTTGATTAGTGTTTTGGGTTTTATAGTCAGTTTGTGACAATTGTACAACTTTGGGAGATTGTTTTTCATGCAATCTGTTCTTTATTGAGTATATTTTCATAAATGCAATTGTTTTCTGTGATTTCAATTACATTAGTTGTGCAATAGTTTTCATCGAATATGCCTACATTCGTTCAGTCTGTTCATGCCTTACTTGGATAACATGTGTATGATTTGCTTGACAGGTTATGTATTGTTTGGATGAAACTTACTAAACGAGTGTTCGCATAATATGTTTGATGACTTATTCTTGTAGTCTAGGTCATCGCCGTTCATAAACGAATATAGACCCTAGCTTTAATTGCTTACACGGTAAATCCTTAATCAAGTGGATTCGAAATATCCAAGGCTTTTTATTATTCATTTAATTCTCTTTAATCAATCGTTTTATACATTCATTAGTTTAAACAACCAACCAATCATCAAATCAAGAATTGTTTGTTAACTAGAATTAAACTTGCTTGGTTTCTCATAACTCAGCCTTTAGTTCTTGTGGTTTGACACCCGTGCTAAAAACATATTTTCAACGAATTGAGGTTACAAGCACGAGTCACTTTATAAATTTAAATCTTGATTGTAAACAAGGAATAACCTCCCTTGTTTGGAGCGATCACATATCGTACCCAAGGTTCATGTAAACATGGTTGTATCTATTGGTCCTAATGGCACAACCGCACAAGTACAGAGCTAGGTAGGTAAATGCACAACAAGGAATCCATCACTCTCAAATAAAGAGAGAGAATGTCCTATGTAATCCTTACTGATATAACTCATAGGAATCTCTGGCCAGAGTGGAGCTAGTGACTTTGAAAATAACTTTCAAAGAGCACTTATGTGAGTTAATATCATAGGATGATTTACATATAATTAAGTTGGTAGTTTGATAGTCATCTATACTACAATAACTTAATTGGGACATTGTGTGTTGGAAGGATCTTATTATGTCTTAACTGTTAACTGAAGGGTTCACTTTATTATTTCACAGTATTCAGGGTATGTCATGAAATGCTGCTAAGTGTCACTCATGACTAATAGAAGCCCAAAGAATATAAATTGATATTTATTCTTCATAAGGGAATTAGAAAGAGTTTCTAGTTGAACTCAAGTAGAAAGAGTTCTGCTTAGGGACATGATAATTGTAGAAGCCTACTACTCAATACCTGTGAACCCAAAATGTCATACTCCCATAAGCATATGTGTGTATTGGTTAAAAGAAAGAGAAGGAAAAATCAAATTTAAAGTAAATTTAATGCCACATGTATTAAGAGTTAAAACATGGGGAAATTGTGCAATTATGAGATAATTAGCACATTAAAATTAGGGTTTCTAAACCCTAGGGCCAGCCACTACATGTTTTATTTAAAGAACACTTATGCAAGCATGCTAGCACATGCTTTTGAGTAAGAGAAAACCCTAGGGCTGGCCTCCTCCTCCTCATCTCTCTCTTTGTTCATTCTTCTAGGGTTTTGAAGAAGAAATGATCAAGGTTTACATACACAAGCTTGGTGTGGATACTCTTGGAGGCCATTCACTTGCGTGGCTTGACTTTCATTGCGACTAAAAGGCTCTTAATGTAAATTTTATAACTATCTCCATAGATAGGAAACTTTAGTGATGCATTAAAAGCATGATTTTGATTATGGCTTATTGGAAATCATTCAAACCAAAATTTTTAATTCTGCTGCATTCTTGGTTGATTTCTTTCAGCTGAGCCAAGTGAGAGACAAATTGTTCGTGTTAGGGATGAGACTCTAGAGACGGTTGGATCTCTATCATCTTATGGTGAGTGAGAAATGTGGTTTTAGATATGGTTTTAGAGTTTAAGGACCCGTCCTTAAAATTAATTTACGACCATCTATCTCCAACCATGATGATCAAATTGTATTTTGCATCCTCCCTTTGGTTTGCCAAAATGCTAACCATTCCAATCATACAAGCCATTTTAGATAGTCAAAAATATTTTATTCTTTTGGATTCAAAGTACATTTTAAAGAAAAGCATTTTGGGAGAATTAGTGAGGTAGCAAAAATGTCTATCCTTTTTTTCCTTGTTAGATTTGGCTTGCCATTTGGAGCACTAGCCAAAATGCTTAACCCCTTGGAGTTCCATTTTGATGGTTTGGCTAGACATTTTTACTGTGATCCTCATTTGGCTAGTGTGGTTGGAGATGCTCTAAGGACCACTCACCGTCTTCTCACAGAGGATATGTATTTTGAAAAACCAACTGTTGAATTAGCTAATCTTCTTATATATGTTATGTCTGCCAAAAATCACAATGATCCAACAATCGATTTTCAATTTACATATTTGGATTAGATATGAGTGGAGAACATTCTCACTCTAAAAGTTTAAGCAAGATTTTCTCTCTCTAGGACGAACACAAAGTGTTTCACTCTCTACACTTGGGTTGCTACTAGGGGTGCAACTCGGATCGTATCGAATCGGATTTGGGGGAAATAAAGACCGATTCGACCAAATTTGAATTAGGCTTTTTAGGACCATGTCCGATCCTAATTGAATGCGGACTAGATCTGGACCAATCTGAATTCAATTCTGATTGGATCGGATTGGATTGGACCGCGGTTCTTCGTTATTAAAAAAAAATTGAAATAAAACTTTTAAAAATAAAAATTAATGATTCACTTTGGTGACAACCGAGATAGTGCATAACTGCATATATGAAAAAATTAAGTACACACTTAATTCAGACCAACTTCTCATAATTAACCACTACTTTAATAAACGTCGTGACAATGAAAATTAATTAAGCACAACTTGTAATCTTCTTTTTAGTTTTTACACTATTATTACTATTTATTTATATATAAAAACCTAACTACTAATAATAAAAAATTAAAGAGATTGTTATTTTGATAAACCGACCATTGTTGGATTAGATACCCTATTTATGTAAAGCCTCCATTCTGGATCTAGTAGTACGTAATATATAGTAACTTATATGTTTTGGCCATAGGAACACAAAATTAATAATTAACTGTGCTTAAAATCATTCTTATAGAATTATGTTTTCACATACATACATACATACACACACACACACACACACATATATATATATATATATATATATATATATATATATATATATATATATATATATATATATATATATATATACAAAAAAAAATTATGCTAAAAGTGATTGTGATATATAGAAATTAGGGGTCCGGGTAATTTGCCCAACCATTTAGCTTATAAATTTTGAGTTGTTTAGAAGATATTATTACAGTACTATTTAATTTCTTTAAATCAAGCCACTTTTAAACAATGTTTGGATTGAGAGATTTGGAGAGAAGAGAAGAGAAATGAAACACTTTTCCCTCCATTTCTCTAGTTTGGGAAGTTAAGTTGAGAGATAAGAGAAATTTAATGGGGAAAGAGTGATGAGAAAATGGAAGGATTTTGGGTCCTTATTTTGTTGCGTTTTGGAGAGAAAAGAAGTGGAAATTAAGAAAGACATAAACAACAAAATGATATTTGTGCTGGCCCATATACAATTTCACAATACCAAATATACCTATATGTACACTTTCTTAATATAACCCACAAACAAGTGGTAATTTTGGAAATTATATAATAATATTTTCTCTTCTATTCTCTTATAGAAGCTAACCAAATAAATAAGACTAAAGTTATATTTCCTCAACTTTTCTTTTCTACTTATCCACATGGCGCAGAAAAAAAGTTACTTAACTTTCTCTTCTTTTATCTTCTTTTCTTTTAATCTTTTCGAAATAGAATAAAAATCTCTTCTTTTCTCTCCAAAACTCCCAATCCAATCCAAACATAGTGTTAGTTGTTAAACTTCAAAACTAACTTTATATAAGGTATTAAAGTTGAAGGATATGCTAATATAAGGTGCACCTAATGTAAAGTTGCGTCAGGTGACCTCTGTAGGGCTAGTTGCATAACATATTTTAAAAATTCGACTATTGGATTAAATATACCCTTGTGAATATCATGTCTGTAAAAATCACAGTGATCCAATGGTCGAATTTTGAAAAATATCACAATGAAAAACTGTGATTTTTTTGTTTTTCAAAATATCACCATTTTTTCACACCATAATTTTTAGCAAACAAGACATTCATAAGAGGGATATCTAATCCAACAGTCGGTTTTTCAAAATATGCACTACAATTGGCCCTATAGAGATCACTTAACACAACTTTACATCAGGTGCAACTTATATTAGCATTTCCAGTATTAAAGATATAAAAAGGGAATCATGAGCAAGGCCAGCCCTCAAGGCAAGCCAGCAATGCCACTGCTTTGGGCCCCCAAAATTGTGCTAAAAAATAAGGCCCCCAATGACCCCTTATTTCTTAGCAACAAAACAACTCGAAATCAATTAAGGCCATGTTCACATTAGCTTTTCCTAAAATCATTTTTAGAGCTTAAAATTCCACTTAATCTAAGGACCCATTTGCGCTAGCTTTATTCTAAAATCACTTTTGGAGAATTATTTCTTCACATGTCTCTTTATAATTATGTTCAAACCATGCATTCAAATTCAAAAATTTTATACGAAAAGTGATTGTGGCAAAAGTTGGAGATCCTTAACTTTTGCTACAATAAATTTTGGTATTAAAATTTTACCAGCCATTCTATCACTACTGAAGTTGTCAATAAGTGATTATCATTTCATCCCTTAAATTAGGTGGAATTTTAAGTTCCAAAAGTGATTTAAAAAAAAAAAGGTTAACCAAAATGGTCCTAAGAGATAGAGTGATTGTGACAACTTGAGAGGTATTAGAATGATTAGTAAAATTTTCATGCTAGAAGTGATTGCAACAAAAGTTAGGAGGCCACAACTTTTGCCACGATCAGTTCTAATATGGAAATTTTAATATGTGAAGGTACGATTTGAACATAACGTACTCTAAAGAGATATGTGAAGATAGTTTTCCAAAAATAATTTTAGAAAAAGCCAACACAAATTAGCCCTAAACTTTCTACATCTTTTAGCTTTCAAATATCTAAAACTTAAGAAATTATACCAAAATTAAAGATCTAAAATTCTAGTTATTTTCTTATCCACATTTTCTCAATAACAAAATAATCCAAAAGCAAGAAGATGAAAAAGAAGAAGAACAACATGAATAAAAAAAAAACTTTATTATTGTTGTTGCATTTTATTGTAGTATATATTTTGGTAATGAAATATACCACCAAATTTTGTATAAGTATTAGTAAATAAAAATATATATATATATATGGACTTAATATTTATGTGCAATTTTCTTTTTTTTTTTTATGTTAAATTAATGATATATAGTAAACCCTATTTTAAGACCTCTGTTAGGGCCTAAAATCTCAAGGCCTCTCACCCTGAGACATGAGTCGTGGGTAACGGACTTGCGCATGGGGAATAGCTGCTGTCATGTGTAATGGAGCCATGATGCGATAAAGATGATAATTGTGAATCCTTATTACTTCACTTTTATGGAATAATATTACAGTCCTAACATCCAGTAAAGTTTCATATATATATATAAAATAAAAAACAAAAGAGAATTAAAGATGGTAGTTCATCATTAATTTTTTATATATAACGACAGATACTATGGATCCCACTATTATTTTAGGCTTTATGCACTATTATTTTTAGTGATTAAAGGTGGAAAATCATCATTTTTTACAATGACAGTCACTCATGTGAACACTGTAAAGCCTGAGTAAAATTCTTAAGAGCCTTGTCATAAGAAATAAACCCCATAAACCAGAATTCATGACCATCTCTTGTGACAACATGGATGTATTTGTCAGCAGGGTTCAACATGTTGGCAGAAGGAGTAACACTCATCAATTGATGAAGCTGCACCACCACCTTATAATACATCCACTCTTGCTGTCCATGCCCCGACGAATAACTACAGAGTGGATGATCACTACAAAACGCAATCCTTTTATTCGATATATAAACTGTCCCAATCGCAGGCCCAGATGAAGTAGACAAATAACAAGCATAAGCCTTATGAAGCTTCTCTCCTGGAAATAAACCAAACACCTGGCGGAAAACATTCTCATACCCACCTTCTATCACAACCTTTGTGCCTTGAGCAAGCCTTGCCATTGCTGCATCGGCGAGACATGGACTAGTGTTGAGGTGATGCAAAACGTTATCAGCAAAGGCCTCTGCTTTTCTAGTGGCGTATTCCACTCTTTGGCCGCAGCGATTTAAAGCATTGAAAATCACGTCCAATGGAGTCTTTCCTACAGAGGATCCGGGAACTGGGGAAACGTGGATGTAGGGGTTATTATTGCCAATAGCATGAGGGGGAGGTGCTGAGTGATTCATATTGTATTAGACAGCAAAGAACGCTAAAGAAATCAAACAACCACCGTTAGTACCCAAGTGAGCTGATGATGGATTTAAAGGGATGGGATAGAGGGTTCCAGGGGTGGCCCGGCCCCACCGGCCACCGCCCCTGGGTTATATTCTTGTTATCATCTTTGCTGTGGTGGTCCATTTCTGTAGACTTGGCGTTTGATCATTTGGGAACTCGGTAGTGGGAATCAAAGAATTAGGAAGGGTCGGATAGGATGAATAAAACGGCCGGAATCACATACTCACAGCCACAGATGATATTCTCCACTAAACAAAAGATAAAGGAAGGTGACCTTTATTTATTTATTTATTATATAAAGCAAGTTGTGCATAGCTGAAAATGCTGAACATTGTCTTAGGGCTCGGTTTGGAATAACTTTGTGTAAAATTATTTTTTGGAATTTATGATTCTACTTGATCTAAAAAGATGGATAATAATTAATAAATTATTTTTAGATGACTTAAGTGTTATATATGGGATGATTGACCAACGATAGGCCCCTAACTATTGCCCTATCACTTTAACTTGAAACTCAAAATTCCACTTAATCTAAAAAATATGATGATATATAATTACTTCTAGATGACTTGAAGGATGATAGAATAGTTAGCAAATTTCAGTAATTGTGGCAAAAAAAAATTAGTGATTGTGGCAACAAGCATAAAATTTTAGTGATTGTGGCAAAAAGGCAATCATTTCTAGTATGAAAATTTTAATATGTGAAGACATGATTTCAAAATAGATGTATATGTGAAGAGATAGTTATCCAAAAGTGATTTTAATTAGAAAAAGCTAACGCAAGTAGGTCCTTAGTCTGATAGTAATTTGTAATTACTATGAAAAACTCAAATTTATCCTATAAAAAAATAATTAAAAAAAATGTTTTCTATAATGCTACCTATCTTCTTCTTCTTTTTCCGCAAAAATAGAAACCTACCCTAAACCCAAAACCCCCTTAATATCAATAAATGGAATCAATACATAGTTATGTGCTCGAACCTAAAATATCTTTTTTAAAAGTGAGAATGAATGTCACTGAAAGAAGTTTTAAGTATTTAGAGAGAGAAAGCAAGGTGTGTGGGGTAAAAGTTAGAAGCGAGAAGAAGAATCAGTGAGACAAAAGGGAGGAAAATGAAGGGAAAATATTAGGTCGAGCTAGCTCCTTGAAATTAAAATGAATTTCCTTTCATTTTAAATGAATAACCGGGTGCCTCGTCTTTTGTTTCTTTTCACAATTTCTTTTACTTTGCCCTTTCTTTTCTTAATCAACTAATCAATAGAAGGTGTAGGACCCCTAAAATGTTCTTAATCAATTATCCATATTTTACAAAACCTAACATGAGCTAGGTTGACATTACTAACCATTGGATAAGATGTTTCACGTATATACATTATGCATACAAAAAATTACATAGATCCGACGGTTGGTTTTTGAGAAACATATAAATTGTTTAAATTGTGCAAGTATAATCTCACAGTTTTTTTTTTGTTTTTTTTAAAGAACACAGTCTCTCTAGAATGGAGTTTTAAGCAAGTTAAGATTATTGAAAGATAAACTTTTATATAAAGATTTGAATGAATGTAGTTTCCTACAATAGGATGAGTTCTATGTAAGTTCGAACTACGTGGACTTTGAAGCTTACTAGGAAACTAGCTAGTAATATACATAGGTGCTAATAGAGCTCAAGTCCGCCCTAAAATACTTATATCCTAGGTATTTAGGATTTTGTTTGATTTTCTTTTCATTATTTGTTTTAATCAGTTTGGATTTATGTGTGCATAAGATATTAAATAGTCCAAGTAAATTAAGAGATGGACCTTTAATTAAGGTAAAGTGGGTGCCTACAAGATCGTATGGTTGGAACCTTCACACGTTATAACTTAGTCCCGAATCCATCTCTGGTCGTTGATCAAGCTTTTCCATAACTAGCTATGAAGTTGTTTTGTTTTGAATAAAATAAAACATTTTTTATGGTTTCCTTGTTCCTTAAAAATAAGATGGCGACTCCTTATCTTTTCAAAAACTCAATTCCGCTAATATGGATGCATCGAATTTTCCGATTGTTCACAATAATATTTGAATAAATATGTGTTTGTATTATGCTGAGTCTTATATTCGATGAATTGACTAGCAGCAAATGTGCTGATTTTATTAAAATTAGCATTTTCTTATAGGATCATTACTCCTATAGAGCCACTTGCAGTAAATTTTATTAAAATCACAGTGATCCAACGGTTTATGAGGAAACTGACTGCTAAAAAATGATAACATTTTAAGAACAAAAAAGTCCAGTTTTTCAAAGTTACATTTTTCAAAAATTAACCGTTCGATTACTGTGATTTTTGACAAACATGACATTATAAGAGTATCTAATCCAACGATCAGTTTTTCAAAAAATTTACTGCAAGTGGCTCTAAAGGAGGGCACCTGATGCTAGAAACTAATATTAGAAGTTCTATATATATATATATATATATATATACACACACCCATCGAGAATCTCCAATCTCAAGCAACTTTTGACTTATGGGGTTTTGGTACGGAGTAAACATGATAGCCCACCGATTCAAGGTAGATCTATCCGTGATTGTTATGTTTTAACCTTCCTTTTGATCAAAGGTGGATATTGATGTAATGTATCCTCCCCAACAAAAAGAAGAATAAGAAAAAAATAGTGATGCAGAGTGAGACATAAAATAAAGAGAGAGAAAGGGGGAGTATGGTTGAAATGTTTTTGAGATATATATAAATTTGTATCAATTGAGTCTGATTACATTACTTTGATACATATATGCATGCATGGTATTGATGAGATATAAGGAGATGGATGCATTGCCCCAGCAATAAATTTACATTTTTGTATATAAAAATGAATAATAATTAATATGGTTTGAAAATCGACAAGGTCTAAATTGTGAACAATCAAACATTTGAAATGCACAACATGAAATTCAACTGTGTAGAAAATAGCAATGCTTTTTTGCTTTACATAAATGGTTCGGTGTAAATGGAAAAGTGAAAAGACCTAAATTTCTTCTTCTGGGGCCCATACTGCAATGCCCAATTGGCTAATTCAGCAATCTTTTTGAATGACAGGAGAAAATCTACAACGACAGCATCATTATTGGTGTCTTTCTGCGCTCTTTGTCTCTTCGTTTTTTTCAAGAGATATTGTATCACATGCATATATGTCTAAAATTTCATTCCATATAATATATAGTATTTGATTTAAATTCTTCATCAAATTTAACTGGGTGCTTGTAGATCTATTTTAACATATTTTTGGATAAATTTATACTAGAAGAATTTAATGTGATAAATATAATATTCTTGTGGGATGCACATCTTAATTTGATCGGATGAGGATGGCCTCATCTCTCATCATAGTTCGACTCATTGGGGAAGAATTTGGCAAGTTATGGTGGTTTCTTTTGGAATATTTGTCCTCTAACATTCGTCTTACTCCAATAATGGGAGAACATATCACGTGAAAAATAGAAGGTGGTTAAAATTGTAATTGCTGAATAGTATATTTGGATAGTGTAATTCACTTGGCATTTCTCTTGATTTTGAGTCTTGAGGTTCTGGGTTCAAATCCTCATGAATGAGGTTTGGCCCGTATGTCGCTTTCCTTTCCTCTATTAACAACTAACAACTAATCCCACTTATGTATATCTTGCATGTAGAAAAAAAAAATTGGAATGGCATTATTGGGGTAAGAATGTAATTAAGCACTTACCAACATTCATCAACTTAGCACCGTCTATATATATGCCAACAAAAATGCACCATAGGGCAGGAAATCAAATGGGAAGATTTTCAATCCATGAAGAGCCTTACATGAAGAGGTAGAGAATGTAGTGCAGCCAAGAATGACTTGCCGGCGGCACAGGCAAAGTTGAAGGCGGGGTGGGGTATATATGCTCTTTCCGGCAAGTTGTTCTTAGCTACATTGGGTTCTCTTCTTCTCATTCAAGGCCTATTACGGAAAAATTAACTTGGCAGCAATTCAAACTGGTGGAAATGGGATATATCAACCATTCTATTTAATCTCCTTTTTTAGTCTCTTTTTTCTTCTTTCCTGATGTATTTAACTAACTTGATACATGTATTTTGAGAAATTGACCGTTGGATTAGATGTCCCACTTATTTATATCATACATGCAAAAAATAACATTGATCCAACGGTCGACTTTTCAAAAAATAGACTGCGACAATTTTGTACAATTTTTCATTATTTTCTACAATTTTTCTCAAAAATGTAAAAAACCAACCGTTGGATCGATACAATTTTTTGCATGCATGATATGTACAAATGGAACATCTAATCCAATAGTCAGTTTCTCAAAATACTTGACCTAAGTTAGACATAAATGTAAGAAAAAAAGAAAAGGAAGTAAAGAAGGGAGGTTGAATGGACTTTTCTATATTGAATTAGATCGAGAATGGCCCGAAGAGTCTTTCATGAAGAGGTGGAGACAGATTGAGTGCAGCCAAAGATGACTTGCCGGCATTGCATTGCCCAGTTATAAGCTGAGAGTTGCTGGCGAGTTGTTCTTGTCTACAATAGTTGGCCCTTTTCTTCTCATGTAATTAAGGCCTTGGTGGCTCATAAAACCCTGCTGCAAGCATTGATTCATAATGGAGATGTGATAGAAGCCTGGGGAAGGTAAACATATATGCTTGTTATCATTCAGATTTTCTACGTGGTTTACCGAGTTCTTCTGAAATTTTTGTGGGTTCTTTGGTACAGGAATAGTGAAAGAGAGTCATTTTCTTTGGACATTCTTATGTGATGGTTTGGCTTTTTAGTCAATGTAAGATATAAATTTTGTAAAACCGACCGTTGGATTAAATATTCTTTTAATGCATATCATGCATGCCAAAAATTATAGTGATCTCACAGTTAGTTTCTAGTATTGCCATAGGTTTTTTCAATCTGTATTTTAGAAACCAACTATCAAATGAGCGTGATTTTTGGCATGCATGTCATATATAAGAAAAATACTAGGTACTGTTTGGGAAGTGCCAGAGTGACGGTCCAAATGTCCTGTCTTGGTGTTTGATAAGTGCATTGAAATTAGATATTTGGTTTTTTCTTACACTACTTTTGGCCCAAAATCCGATTACAATAACTCCAGTGAGGAGGTGGTTTTCACAAAAACCAGTTAAGAACTTCTCGAAGAACAAAAAAGTGTTGAGAAGTCTTCTTCGCAGACTTTCTAACTTTAATTTGAGAGCATCTACAGACTACATCAGCTCATTTCATCGAAGATAACGATTTGATTTTTCTCACAAAATCTACACACACACACACACACCTATATATATATATATGCTCCTCAAAGTATCATCTTTCATCAATCACCACCATCATTTGGACTTTTCTTTTTCATCCCATCCACCGCCATCTTCTTCCGTAAATCTCTCTCTCTCTCTCTCTCTCTCTCTCTCTCTCTCTCTCTATATATATATATATATATATATATATATGGGTTTCAGTGTTATAAATCCATGTTGTTTCGTCATTTCACAGCCATGTTTGTGTGTGTGTATACATATCTCTATATATATTGCAATCTTTTTTATTTTGATTCAAACCCAGCTTTAAATCTTTGATACATATAAATATTGGTCGAGGAGATCCGACACAGTGTGGGATAGTTATTCTGAAGGGAAGCGGCAACGATTCAGAGGGGTTCTTGTTGAATGACAGTGTGCCGTTACCGTTCCGATTGGGAGCTTGCCTCAGACGGCTCGTTGTGGGTTCATGGTTATTGATGCTCCTTGTTGAACGACGATAGTGGATTTTAATTTGGATGGACTGAATTTTTATTTGCAGATGGTATTTTTTTGTGGGAGAAATTTGCAGATGAATTTGTTAGAATCGTGGTTTTACGATTTGTGTTAACCAAACAATATTAAAATCTGAACCTAAATACAAATGCATTTTGGACAAACAAATTACAAATAAAAATCGGTTTTCAGTAAAATTGATTTTGGTGGGAACCACACAACTTGGTTCTGATCTAGCCTGCTCCAAATCTTATATTTGTCAAATAGGCCATTAAATTCGATGGCCCTTTTTTCAAAATATTCATCCTACATCAATTAAAAGTCAAGTTGTCGTATAAATTAATGTGATAGACATCCTGATAAGAGAAGGAATCTATTGAAAAATACAGTGGAAGAAACCCAAATGTGCACATCGACCTCGACCGCTAAGGCCATTGGGGACAACCAGGACACACAATGTCTGAAAAGTAGGAGGCAGCAGGTGAATAATAGAGGTCGACTGGGCCATAATCATGTGATTGAAATAGGAATGTACGCAGGTTCCTATTCACCAATTTTTTTTGTTGAAATTGAAGTAAATTTGATGGATATTTTATTCAAATGTTTTAACGGTCCATGCCATTGTATAAAATAATAATAATTTATTTTCAAGTAATAAAAATAATAGTATAGTTTAAAATTAGAAAAAAATAAAAATAAAAATAAAAAGAGCATGATAGATTATTATTTACCGCTTATGTGGATTCCATTATTATTTTGAACCCGGCCACCATTATTTTTATGGTTAAAAATGTCATGCTATAAAGGATGGCTTTAAACAATACTAGCTAATGTCCGCATTTATGAATGGTAAGTAGAATATTTGTCATTGCAAAATTATCATTTTCTCTTTTTCCTTTAACTTGTAGTGCCTCGATCAACTAAAAGGAAATTTTAATTTTTACAAGTGATCACAACTAGAAATAGAAAGTAATTAAGCATGGAGAAAATGAATTACACTACTTTGAAGCTAAGAAAAAGTTACACTATCACTAATCCGAAGCAAACTAATTACTCCCTCCATCCAACATATATAGGCCAAAGTGGTCAAGGCACGCATTTTGAGAAAGCCGATTAAATATTGATTTGGTCATATTTTTCCAAAAAAAAAATTTAAAATACTATTCTAGTCTTATAGTAGTAGGGTATTTAAAAAAAAATAAAAAAATATGGCCAAATCAATATTTAATCGGCTTCCTCAAAATGCGTACCTTGACCACGTTGGCCTATATTTATGGGACAGGGGGAGTACTTATTTTTTTAACTTACAAGTAACAAATGGATGAAAAACCTTTTGGGTCCGGAAATCAGTTAGAATGGAAGGTGTGGCCCCCTCCAAAAATAGAATCTTTTCGTTGGATGTTGGCATTAGGGAAGGTAACAGTGAGATATAATATTTAGAAGGAAGGTATGTTGCCTCGAGGGTCTGATATTTTATGCCCCTTATGCGTAAGTTGCTGAAATTGTATAGATTGATCATGTGTTCTTGAACCGTGTACGTTGCTTGAGGTGGTTTGTTTAAAATCATTTGGGAAACATTGGTTTATGGTATTTTGTGGTCTATTTGGCTTGCTCGAAATGAGAAAATTTCTCAAGACAAAGATGACTACTATAAAAAAGATCAAAGAGGACGGTTTTAAATGTGTCCTCATTCGCGCTGTCCTTATAAATCATAGAATTAAGATGACGGTTTTACGAGTGTCCTTAAAAATATGATTTAAGATGACGGTTTTACAGCGATCTTTAAAAATATGAATTAAGAGGACGGTTTATAAACTGTCCTTAAATCATACGTGCGAAAGAGGACAGTTTTGTAAACTGTCTTCTTTTGACTGAATTTTGGCAATATACCTATTATTTTATGTCCTGTTATTTGTAATAGGTACCTGTTTACTATTACAAAAGCAATAATGGCATCCTTTATGTACATAAATGACAAATAGCCTATTTAATATAGGTGTCTACACGTTTAGCTAGGATATATATAAAGCCAATGTTAAAAACATAAATGTATAGCTAGGTACAATTATGTGAAGCAAAGCTATACATGTCCAACACTTCACAAAATGTCCCAACACAAATTATATAAATTCACATATATCTTCAATGATTCTATGTATATTTCAACAACATTTGTTTTTAGGTATTTTCTTCCAATTGCTTTTCACTTTTTCTGCAACTTTACTCGTAGTTTACAAAAGTTACATTCCCTATGTTGGGTTTTAGTCTTACTTATCCTAAATCATTTAGATTCTAAAAACTCTCTCCATAGATTTAGCTTATAATTAACCCCTACTCTATTTTTGTTGGAGAAAACAATAACAAGATACACTGTAAGACCTCTTTGGTCAGTAAGAAATAGCAGAGCACTTTTCCTCAATTCATTTAGCATTTTTTTAGCCTTTATGATCTTTTAAAACAATTGAGTTAAGCAACCTACGTACGTACAGAATATTGTTCAAAAACTTCTAGGTTTTAATGGGAATGCCAGCTGGTATTAAAGCCTTTCATCCTTTCATCGTTTTCAGATATCACTAACTTTAACCAAGCTGATTCTTTGCAGTTACTCTACAATTATGTATGTTTTCTGACATTGGTTTTATGAATTCAAGTGCCTTGTGTGGTTTTCATTAAATCTATACTATTGTACAAGGGGAAGACCCTTTTGGCCTTTTGGTCTCTAAACTGGTCCCTTTTAGATCCCAAAAATAACCCTATTATTAGTTGTAACTAAAACTCAGAGAGGGAAAAATTGTAAATCACATCAATTTGAACTAAAAGCCAAAAATTGGCACAACCCACGTTCTTTTGTCTTCAACATTCCACGTGTCAATTTTAAGTAACCACTCTTAGATGCATAGCATGTGCCAACTTGTAATAATTCATTGATGCTCCGTTTGGTAGGAGGGATGGAAAAGTGGAAGGAAGGAAAATAGGAGGGATGGGCTTTCCTTCCTCAGGGGAGGGAAACCATTTTTCCTTCCTGTGTGTTTGGTATGATGGATGGAAAGGTGGTTTCCTTCCTTTCATGTGTTTGGTAAACAAGGGGGAGGGAAATGATATATTGTATTGAATTACAATTTTATCCTCTCATATTCAAATATATTTTAAATGCTTTTAATAATTTATAAAAATATTAAAAATAATTTGGAAGCCTTCACGTGTGCGCGCGCACATGTGTGTGTGTATATATATATATAAAACAGTGGGCGTGGGCATATATGTATAGGTGCTTGCTTGGAGAATAAAAGGGGGCAATTGTGGGTTTTCAAAATGTTTAAAGGGCAAAAAAGTCATTTCACCCCATAAAACATAAATCCCTCCACTTTTCCGCCCAACTTTGGGCGGATGAGAAGAGGCTCAAAATCCCTCCCCTTTTCCTTCCACTTTTCCCTCCCCTTTTCCCTTCCCCCCATACCAAACACACCCAAATTTACACTTCCCTCCACTTTTCCCTCCTCCCCTTTCCCTCCTCCCACTTTTCCCTCCTACCAAACACAGCATGAAGTAAGTCTTCCATCTCCCCTCTCCCCTCTCCCTTTTTTTATTTTTTACTTTTTTTTTTATATATTTTTTATATATTTTAAATTTTATGCATATTCTGTCACTATAACTCTGTGATTGTCACCCTTAAATTTTGCATTTGACTTAACAATATCTTCATTTGAATTTGCAATGACTCATCTTGTAAATATGTGTTTTATATATATATATATATATATATATATATATATATATATATGGGATGGGTTCACCTAACACCCTATTTTGACACCCCTAAATAACAACCCTCATCAACCGTTGGATCAAATTCAATCCAAGCGCAAATATATAAATTGACTTAACTACAATTAATTAAAATTAAAGCAACCCTCTCTCTCTCTCTCTCTCTCTCTCTCTCTACCCACGCCATCTTCATCACGTTTAGCAATTGCAAGCTCCACCATCACAATTGCCATAGTCAAACCCAGACAACCTCTACGAGCCGACCCATATGGCAACAACTCAAAATGGTTTCCATTGAATTCAATGGAAAACGACCTACCCATGAACCTCTTTGGCCAAAACTCTTCTGGGCTCTCCCAATATTTTAGGTCTCTGCCAATTGCCCAAATGTTCACTTCAATCCTTGTTTTAGGATTTATGTCGAAACCATTAATCTTGCAGTAACGAGTTGTTTCCCGTGGAATCAAGAAAGTGCCCGGAGGTCGCAATCTCAGAGTCTCCTTCACCACCATTTTAAGGTACATAAGTTGATTCAGATCGCTTTCCTCCACCTTCCCTTTACTGCCAACACACTGTCTGATTTCTTTTTGTAGCATTCTCATCACTTTGGGGTTTTTGGCCACCTCTGCCATTGCCCACACAATGGTTACAGAACTTGTTTCAACTCCGGCAATTTTAACAATCAATTTTAAATGATCAGTCACATATTTAAACATTTTAATAAGTTGGTTTAATTAAACCATTTTATGTAGAAAATTGACCCAACATATTTTGAGATATGTGACTGGACTTGAGCTCTTGCATGTGACGGCAACAATGGCTGCCGGCCGGCCGTGTTTACCGGCGACGGTAAGAGAGGGACGGGCGCGGGTAGAGAGAGAGAGTGAGTGAGAAGTCAGAGGGTCGGTTTTCTGTGCATGGCGCGTGTCTATTGAGAAATAGAGAGAGAGTGGGATCAAAAAATGCATTAATTACACTTAAAGTCAGCTTATATTAGTGTCCTTGGATTGAGTTTGATCCAATGGTTGATGAGAGGTGTTATTTAGGGGTGTCAAAATAGGGTGTTAGGTGAACCCATCCCATATATATATATTCACAGGGAGTCTATTATAAGGTGCACGTTACGCAAGTTGTGTAAGATGACTTACATAAGGCCAATTGTAGAACATATTTTGAAAAACCGACTGTTGGATTAGATACACTTATGAATTTCATACTTGCCAAAAATCACGGTGGTCCAAAGGTCAGTTTTTGGAAAAACTGATCAGGAAAAAATGGTGTCATTTAAATGTTGTAAGAAACACAACAGATTAACAATCTTATTTTCAAGGTTATGTTTAATACAATGAATTCATTGTGTTTCAAATACATCATGAAGGATTTAGAAGATATCTACACAATGCACAACACAGTCATTTAAAAAAAATCAAATTATAAATCTATAACAGTGGAAAATATTATATGAAGAATTTGCACAAGATAAACAATTAGAATATGGGATTTATACCAATAGTACCCTTGTATAAGATGGCTTTACCCAAAAGTCCTGAATTAAATACAGTAATTAAAATGATTCAAATATTTATTTTAAAAGACGATTTTGCCTCTAATTAAGAATCCAAAATTTGAAAAATTATCAAATATGGATTTATTTCATATTTAGCGGTTATCTAAATTCCTAAAATCTCGCCGCCAACTCATCAATTTTGAAAATTCAAAATTTGATTTTGGTATCTCTACAAGATCTTCTTTTAAAAAGAAAGAAAATAAACGTTTATAGCTTCAATTAAATAAAAATAAATAAACATGAATATAAATATACAAAATATCTTATAGACAAATTTCATTTATACATTTAACAGATTTTGGAGATACATGCACATATATGTATAAATGATGTATACATCTATATTTGATGTATACATGATTACTTAATATGCAAAAAATGTGTATATATATTGTGTGGTCTGCTTAAATGATAAGCCCGAGATGATAATTGAACCTTAATGTATACATGGCGGTATATATGTATACATGTATACATGACAGTATACGAGTATTCAGATATACATGACGGTATCAATATACACACAATACATACATATCTGCTTATCCTCTTCTTCAAAGATAGCTGTTGCAATCTCCAATGCCAAGTTCAAAATACACCAACAAGCATCCAACATTTTGACTTGAAAATTTAATACAATATGAGCATAATTAAACTAAAATAGATTACTGAAAACAAAGAATGTATATAACATTGATGAAATACAAAAAACCATATATTGCATGACTAATAGATTAATGCCGTCATCATGTATGCATAGCTAGTGGATTTGTCAATTCCCATCCCTATAAAGCTTACTCACCGCCATATATATATCACCACACGGCTAAGGGTTCCACATAAAGAACCAAAAACATCATCTCTTTCTTGTCTTTGGATCGACACCCATTGCTGCTCTGCTAGGCGTTGCTGCTCCTCCTCTGTTTGGCGACCCTAGCGGTGATGCACTGGCAACAGCCATTGCCGCTCTTCTAGGCATTTCGGAACTTGTTGACTAGGATGGGGATGGGAATGGGGATGGGGATAAGGATGGGGATGGGGATGGGATGAACCTAAATAAACAACTTGCTTAAAATAATGATTGGGGGTATAATAGACCATTTAAGCTACTAGTTGACTTTAAATTTGAGACAATTGGTATAGAATCTTATTCATTGGACTACTTGATAAATAAAATTCTATTTAGGGTCCTATTGATCATTTTCCCTTAAAATACTAGTGCCATTGAAATCAAAACAATCAACAAAATAACTAATAAAGAGTCCAATTCTCGCAAGTCATTCAAACTTTTGGGTTTGTACTTTATAAGTTTAAATTAGTAATGAAATATATTATTTATTTATATAAATATATTATTTGAATATGTAATATACAAATCAAAACACATATAAAATGTAATTTCGAGATCGAAATGTACCGTCGTTGCGAAAGAATTTGATCCTATATGCTGGCTTGTTACTAGCCTCTGTCACAGCCTTCAACACCCTCCGTGTAGTCCTTGCTTGTGAGATTTGGGATGGCTACTAGAGTTGCCCACATGTTCCACGACCCAAAACCCAAGAGCTAGGAATAGCTCTAATGGAGAGAACTTTAGAGAGAGAGAAACTCACACACACATATCATATGTGTTGATATGTTACTTACGTATATATTTATTGATTATCTCAGGGGATGGGTAGAGTTATATCCACTTGATATAACTAATCCCATCTGATAAGGGATGATGAAATATCTCATAATTTGAATTTAAACTAGGAGTTTAATTCAAACTAGGAATACTTATGAGTTGATCCTATCCCCTTTGTAGGCGGATCCAAATACGGGTTCGAGCGATTCGACCCGTTATTTATTAACATAGCCCATAGAAAAAATTGGTGTAATTAGGTGTGATCTCCACCTGCAAGCAAGTAAGGTGTGATCTCTACCCACAAATGAAATCAACTGCAAAGGCTTGGTTGTCACCCGCAAGTCATCGAGATTAGATAGTGAACTAGATACTCAATAGAGCTCTTGAGGATTTTATAGAGTTTGATTTTTTTTCTCTTTCTTCTCTCGTGTTTTTATTTGTGAATTTTGGCTTATATATATTGCACATATCGTGAATGTCTTGCTTGCATTGCATTCATTAATTGTGTAATTTTTTTAAAAAAAATTTGTAAAACTAAATTCAGCGCATCCCCCTCTTAGGTCTGTTGGGAGCGGAAATCCCATGAACTCTTGATAGTGTTTATGGATCATGCCAAAAAAAAAATCAGAATCCTTTAACAAATATAGAAGAATCCGTGCCTTTGAGATCTGTCTGGATTGATCTCAATAAAACGAACTGCAGAAGATTGATTGCTGCTCGATCCTTCAAGCCTTCTACCGTATTCCCAAGTGCCAGAACGTGAAGAAAGAGTGGCTCTCTTTATGCTCTTTTTGTTAGACGGCTGCCTCTAGGGTTTAGATATTTCGTCTTAACCTAGTGGCTGCCCAACATGGCATATATATAGGCTACGGTAGGGACTCAAAAGCAAATAAGTTTCGGGCTCCTAATGTAAATATTAAAAACTTATTTACATTAATTATAATTCATTCCACTAAAGAATTATAACTGCACTCCCTAGCTTATTCGAAAATAAATTTCGAGCTCTTTGTTATTAAATACTTATTAATCTCCCCACGTTAAGATTACAGATATCCGTTGATTAAATTAAATTACTGACAATATAATTTAATTAACATCTATTAATTTCCTTGAGACCTTCCATTTAACTTATTTGATATGTCGGATACAAAATCCACCTGCAGGGTTTGACATAATCAAAACTTATAAGTATCCTCAAGGGGGTATCATCAATCCCTATACCAGGACGTGGATTCCGTTAATAATAAATATTCACCATACAATTAATGCAGTTATCCAACTCATCGAGATTATTGACCTATAAAGATCTCACTCTTTATGAATCAAAATAACTAACAATAAATGCATATGTCAATTAATTATTTCGGGATTAAGAGTATAAGTATTCATAATAACCATGAGGTATTAATTATTTTATGTGTCAGTATAAAATAATTACCTCAATACGGTCCCGTTCAATACGCACAAGTGTACTAGCACAAGAAGTTGAAACTAAACCATTCCCCATAGTCAAGACAGACCTACTGAAATCATGTGCTACAATCTTACCGATGGTGTGTCCAACTCCATCTCAGATTGTGAACAATAGGCTTATATTCTACAATAACTGATTATCTGATCTTATGTGTGTAAGCCGAACTCTACACACCAGATCATCTACTATATAGAATAAAAGACACACATGCATAACATTAGAAGATAATATAATGCAAACATAGCTCATACAGATTCTCATTTAATATGCAATATCAGAATTCATTAATTAATAAATACTAAGGTCTATTACATAAAAACATGGCTTTTAGTATATAGCCCTAACAAGGTCAATCGTTTACCAGGGCTAATAGTAATGAAATATCTATTACATCCAAATGTCAAATGTCATTAAATTCGCATATATAATGATGAATTAGTTCTAATGCCTTTGTTTCTTTTTCAAAACATTTAAAAAAAATTCTAGATTGTTTTGTTTGCACACAAGTTTCACATTTTTTTTTTTTTTTTTTATATCAACTTGAGATTTTGAAATAAAATATAAATTCATCATTTTTTAATTGTACTTAAATTTATATGTCTTTGTCTACCATGCTAAGTATTAGATCATTCTACTATATATATATATTTTTAAAAGAACTAAATATTGCATTATCATGAGATGAATTACATTAATTAAGTTCGAAAAGACTGTCCATTTAGATTAAAAAAATCCCCGAAAAACCCTACATCCCTGCAGCCCCCATAAACATAAATTGAAATACTCCTCAACAAGATAGCAAAAGACCGGCCAACACAACTAATATTCCCTAACTTGCCTCCAAGTTCCCATAGATTTGATACTTCTTCAGAAATTAAATTATTCCTATTCTCAATCCCATCATCAAACACAGAACAACCACCTTCATTGGACACATAGACGACTTCCCCTCACTCTAGCAACTCATCAATCAGCATATACTTTCTATTTCCACCCTTGGACTTATTTTTATACCTTCTCCTCTAGTATTTCAACTCAAAATGATCTTCAACAAAAGTCCCGAGCTCTTTAATTTACACATTTCCTTCTAAACCCTGCACCAAACTTATCTTCCCTAGATTTGTCATCACTTCCCGAGGGAACCATACCATATGGATCACCACAAGAGTCTTTATGTAGTTCCCTAAGCACATTCCCATCAGCCCCTTTTAATTTCCCAGTAGCCTAAACTTTCAACCTTACCCAAAACTCCACTGTCCTAGTCATTACCCTTTGAAATAAGATGCATATTAGTCCCCAAACTATGAATCTGGTTTGCAGCATGATCGGAAGAAGAAGCCCAGAACCCAAACATTCATTGGAGGACTCTAGACTAAAAGCGCCACTACTAATCTTTAAACATGAGAACCTAACACCAGTTTCTTCTCTAATTGTTTTTTTAAATTAGTAAAAATATTAATTTTATTTTAATAGAAGAAGAAAAGCCAATCCACCTTCATAAGAGAAATACACCCAATGAAGCCCCAACCATGATACAAAGAATAAGGAGTTTAACCACTAAAAAATCCAACACACAAAAGCAGCTAGTCCGGCCTACAGCAACATCAATCAGCAGTTGAATACCATCCAAATAAGCGAAGCAAAACCCCCAAAAATACTCCACAGACCACAGCCAAAGAGCGCGATTGTCCAAAGACTGGAGCATTAGCATGCATAAGTTATGCATGCTGACAGAATAGGACCAGCCTAATTTTCACCAACAAAACTAGAAACCAATCAACAAGATTGGAGAAAATTATAAAACAACCCCCTAACAAAAAATTCTATAGTGTTTAAACAGAAAAATATCCCGCTATCAAGATCAACTATGAATCAGTAACCATCATAATCCATAAACATGAAGAGGCAACCATACTAACAGAATAGGAACCACCACCACCAATAGAGCAAGCCTTCAAAAATTTAAGCAATGAAACTTATAAAAGTAAATACCAAAAAGAGAATTAAGAACAACAGCAAATGAACCTCTTAGACCCCTTCCACATCTCAATAAATTTAGCACCAAGACACCAGGGCACTTCTGTTGATCCCAAAATCATGCATCCCAGTCCCTCTTCTCCGATGTAGGAATTCTGTTGATCCCAAACTCATCATCACTCTGAAAATTCACACCCAATTTTTTTTCCCACCTCTAAAACCCTAGTCACCTCCCTTTAAAGAATTTGATTTCCATTCACATTTCACAATACCACCATCGAACACTAAATTAGAAGTAATACTAACCTCAACTCACTTCTTCTTGCTAATTACCTTCTTAAATTTGGATTAATTTCTTTTACTCTTCCTAGAACTTTCTAGCTTGAACAATCTCTTCAATTAATTTTTTCTTACGTTTTGAATTACATTTTTCCATTGATAATTGGAGGAAGAACATTACGTACTTCATATCTTGTAACATCTCTTTTCCTCTCTTTCATCCGTACCCACACCCTCATCATGTGCATGGCCACTAGAAACAGCCTCACAATCACTGCAACCTTCTATCTCAACAAAACGAGCACAACTTCATTCACAATCTTCCATTTGACAAATTAAAGCTTCCTCCTGAACAATTGGCCCATGCATCATCCATATATTACTCCAAACCACACTTATTAGCTTCATTAATATCTAAGCCTAAAGAACCCTGGCCTAATAAGAATCCATCACCCACCTCACCATTCAACCCATTAACAACATTACCCTCCAGGCATCCTTATTTCCCACACATCTAACCCACTCATCAAAGATTCACAATTTCCCATTCGGCTTTCACTTCCCCAGGAGTTTCCAACTCTAGAAAATAAAAGTTTTGAAAGTTTTGAAAGTTCTGACTATCTCCACGACAAAAGACACCTTTTCCACGTTCTCCCACTCAAAGTCTTCCCCCTGTATTGATCTTTCCAGCTCAATATCTACCTTATCATTTTCTTCCACCCACTTTATCTTTCCTCTAATTATTACCATAAAATTCATCCAATCTACAATTAAAACCACTTCCTTAAAAATGACCTCCCTTAATTTTGAAGAAACTAACACTCTTCCTCTATCTAAAATGATTATTAATGAAGTGTTTTTATCCACCATAACCATGCTTCCAAACTTCTCTCTAATACTTCAAAAATTTTCGTCATTCCAATCATGTAATGGAATTCCGTCAATATTTGGCCAAACCAATCTTTCATCACTTCTTAAATCATAATTCCATTCAACTATCTTCTCAAACCAATCTTCTAACTAAAAATCCTTTTTATCCAAAAAGCTCTTCTTAGATTCCATAGAAAGAAAATGCATCACTCCTCCCAGATGACATAATTACTTTGATTTCCATCCCTCCTTCCCTTAGCAAAACATCATGAATTCCCATTATACACCCAATTCGATCTTTTAACACACCCAATAGCTCTAAAATTTTTAACCTATCCAGCTTCATTCTTCAAATCCATATTATCTTCTTCCTTATTTTCATCGCCTCTGAACACCCCTTCTCTAACTACATTAGTACAAGTTTTGGAGACCTTACTATTTTTCCAATGCCTCACCATTCTAAACCCTTCACACTTCTTCCTAATCTCCTCATTTTATTTTAAACATTGAGACCTACCATAATCATCTTTTTTAACAAATAATTTGTTCCTCCACAACCAAGCTCCATTTGCTTTTCTCAATGCCAAAACAGCCTCTTTTTCACTAAAAAAAAACCTAACAAAACCAAATTTTGTTCCTGACCCCTTATGCCTCTTCATCGGCACAAAAGAATCCACAACTTTTCCGAAACCTCTAAACAAATTTCTTAACCACCTGTCATTCATATTCTCAAGGAGATTATCCACAAATATCGTTACACAGTTCTCCCACTTAAGCTCTCTATATCCCATCTTTCTTCCACCTATATATCAATGGCAGAGATGTTACTGAGAGCCGAGAGGACACCTTGATCGATCACCACATTGCTTCTCTCTTAACCACCTGTTAACTAAAATTTAAATTTCTTCTAGCTAATTTTAGGAAGACAGACTTCATTTAAAGTGAGAATTTAAAGAGAACCATTCTCAAATGATAACTCCAAATTTATTTGACCTTCTCCTAATACTGACACACTCCAGTTTTTCACGCTCAAAGTTCTTGTGCTCCTTATATGAATCAACGCACACATGAACATTAGCTGAGAGTCTATCCACCAATCGTTAGAACTATTAAAAACAAATTTTTATCTTGGAAATACTAACAAAATACCTATCATCATGGTTAAAGGAGGACCTCATAGTGATAATTAACATTTGCTTCAAGTCTAAGGACCATTGAAGGTTCGTCAATTTTTGGGGTTTGCCGTTATGAAATAACAATCTTTAGCCCTATAATTTGTTTTTCCACAAATCCAACAAGGTACCAATTATTTTCTCGTCAATTATTTTTATTTTTGTAGTCCAAAAATAGATAAGTATTTTCAAATATAGCGTTTATAAAACTCTACAAACGATACAAAAGATCGATCTTTCTCATCAAAATCATCGATGGTTTGAAACTTTTCAACCGTAATCAAGTCTCTATTATTCTAACAGAAGTTCCTAATACGTCAAAAACAAGTGGAGATTTTCTGTCCTACTTTTTATGTACCACTTCCTGTCCCCTCTCACAGAAGTCCACCTTAAAAATCACACCTTTATATTTATATTTTCAAGGTGGACTTTTGTGAGATGGGACAGAAAGTGGTACATAAAAAGTAGGACAGAAGATCTCCACTCATCAAAAACTGTGGGCACACATGTCGTCGGCTAGCTTAATAAAAAAGTGACCCTACATGTTAAATGTTCATGTTTTTAATATGATGCTGTGGTTATATACTTATATTGACCACCAAAAGAAGATAAAGAAACAAAGACATGATTTCAGGCTTTTCTAGTAAAAGCATAAAACCAGGCATATAAAGGATGGTCGGAGCTAGAAAGAGCTACAAGAGGACACTCTCTCCACGTGTATAGATGCCCTTACCAAAAAGAGTAAAAGGTCAAAACTTCCTTGTTGGCTCCCTTTTACCCAATTAATGACAGCTATTTTCCATCCCCATCTCAAGCTATTACCTACCCGGCCAACTTGGTCTGTACGTGCTACCATCGGCGCTCGGCTAGCCGTCAATCCTCTCTATATCATTCTCCTTCTTAATTACTTTAACTTCACAGAGTTTAATTAGAGTGGGATTCATATTTTGGGATTTAAATTCTTTTTTTTTTTTTAATTTGTTACAGTAAAATGATAACTATTTGGATCCAAGTGCTCCAATGGGTGGCGTTGGATCCATTTTTTGGCTTCTAACTCTATCTCTTTCTTACCTCAAACCACGCACAAGTTTCTAGGCACTTTTATATGTCTCGAAGAAAAATGAATCAAGCTAAATTTGGATTCAAATTTGAATAAATTTTTAAATCCAATCTATTTTGAACCCACCATTAGTGCAAGAATTTTTGCATCTAGGTTCAAAAAATAAATTTGAACCCACCATCGGAGTTGCTATTAGTACACATCTTTGATCACCAAAGGAAGAGGAAAAAAAAAAGGGAAAAAGAAGAGTAAATATCTCCAAGTAAGAATTCTCTTATAAGTATAGGAACTATTTGCAAGAGACAATACGAAGGTCTTGGTCCCATTTGCTTTAATTAGTTGTTTCTAAAATCAATCATTTTAGAGAAATATTTCTTTACATATCTTTTTGAAATTATATTCAAATTATGTCTTCACATATCGAAATTTCATACTCGAAGTGATTGTAACAAAAGTTCAAAAGTTGAAGCCGAACTTTTGCCACAATCATTTCTAGTATGAAAAGTGTGTCAACCATCCTATCATCCCTCTAGTCGATCATCTATAAGTGATAACCACCCCATATCATAAATCAAGTGAAATTTTGAACTCCAAAAGTGATTTTAAGAAAAACTAATACAAACGAGGCCTTAACATTTTTCTCCAATTAAGCCTTCTTCAAGGATGCATTTTATGAGTCACATAATTAGGACTTGAATGTCAAAATTGGTGGGTGCCAAGTCGTAGTAGTGTCTCTTCCCCTCTTAAAAAGCACTTGGTTGGCCATTTGGGGTTTGGCTTCGGGAGTTCTGCTATTTGCGCCAGCTACTGGGTACCAACTTTTACGCCAACTTATGTGACATATATGTTATCATGCACATCGGCATATGCAAAATAATAATAATAATAATAATAAAATAAATTAATTAATTAAAAACTTAGATCTAGCTCAATCCCACGAACCAACAGGGTTTACCAAATAACCTAGCAAATCTTAGGTTTTTAAAATTTTTCTGACATGCTTATGTGGAATTCCATGTCAGCATACATGTCACACGAATTGGTGTAGAAATTATTATCAATAGTCACTCCAACTAGCGGTTCAGCTATTCAGGATTGTCTAGTTTTGAAAGAGTCTGGATTCTCTATTTGGATTTTTCTGTACTTGGGTTTACTTTAATTCTAATATCATACATGATACATCATTCAAATATATTATTCATCTCTCACTTTAGATGATTAATTGTCACGATTTTAATTTAGATATCTAAGCAAACCCAAACACAAAAAAACTTAAGTAGAAGATCTAAACTCATTTTAAAAACATGACCAATTTTAAAATTTATAGAGAGCCAAGCTGAAAATTAAGTATCGGGGGTTCAAGGTAAGTCTTGGCTTGGCTAGGCTCATGCATGCATACTACTCAAAATCAATCTTGCTCTCAAGATTCCATTCCCATATATGGACGGATATATATATGGGAAAGTGGGACCCAAATATCTTGCACTGGCACCCATATTGCTATACCAAATTGAGTAAGTTTTGGATGATTTGGGAATTTGGAATGTCTCTAGCCAGTGTGCTTTTTTGACACTTTCCAGTCATGGCCTTTGGCTGCCATTATGGTCACTAGGTCCTTTTTGGAATCTTTTTGAAATGCCTCCATAATTCATGAGGCTACAGAGAATATATATGAGCACTCATCAAAATTCGTCAACTTAGCCCTGCCTATAAATAAACACTATATGCACCACACTAATTCACATCAAGAAAGTGGTAGGGTACTTAGATCCATGAAGGGCCTTGCATGAAGAGGTAGAGAGTATAATGCAGCCAAGGATGACTTGCCGGAAGATGGAGCATGCATGCTTGATTTTTTTTTTTTTTTTTTTTTTTTTTTTTTGCATGTCTCTTTCTGGCAAGTTGCTCTTGGCTACATTGGGCTCTCTTCTTCTCATTCAAGGCCTAGACATGGCAAAAACTCCGCAACAAAATGGTGCAAAAATCGAACATTTTGTACGTGGCACTCGATCACTAGGGCGTCGATTGAAAGCATCTTCCATGGACAGGTTTTCCCTTTTTTTTTTTTTTTTTTTTTTTTGTTGCAAGTCTTCCATGGACAGGTTGCCAAAAATGACTAGCCTGCAGTATGATCGGTAAATGAGACATGATGGTTGGTATGTATGCCTTCTTTTTTACCTTTTCCTTTTATGAAGTATGTTGTTACTGACTATATATAATTAATTATCTTCTATCTTCTCAAAAAGAATTTCTCTGTCAATATATATATTGTTTTTGATCTCTACCAATTAGGATAATAGTCTAAGCATTATACGATCACATGGAACAGTGATCTCGTGTGGGAAGCTCTCACGTAGGGAACGAAAATTAGTCGAGCCCGGATACTTTATTACTTGGCAAAAAAAAAAAATTTCTCTCCATATATATATTATTAGATATGAAATCTAATATCTGTATTTTTCGAATCTCGATATCTACCTCCATATATATGATATGATGTGATATTTTAATCAATCCTTGATTGCAGCTGGGATTATCCGGAAAGTTGTTGCTAGTTACATTAGGCTCTGTTTTTCACATGTAAGCTAATTAGCTAGGTTTACAGCAACCAGTACTGATGACCGGCCGAGATATGCTGCGATTTAAAATATGGAAAAGGTAAGCATATATGCATTAATCATGCAAATCATTACGTACTTAATTAATTAACCATGTGCTTGTCGTTTTGGGGGTCCCATATTGAAATGACAGAATGTTGAAAAAATAAGCAGCTGGATACAACCATATGCGCATATTGCTTTCATGGCATTGATTAAGGAGATCTTGGAAAAGAATAGCCACTTACCCGACCAAAAATATATATGCACTATTCAACATATGATTCTTACACACCATGATGGAAATATATATATATATTAAACTTGGGTTAGCCAGCAAGCAACATGATAGAAAATAAATATAATTTCAATTGCCAAATGCACTTAATCGATAACAGTATTTTTTAGTCAAAGAAACAAATGGCTACGTGATAGAAGAATACACAGTATCACAAATGAAAACTATGGATCGAGATCAATGTATAGCTATCAAAACTACATAGATGCAAAATATTTTTTTACCAATAATACATAAGTCAAACTGTAATTTTCTCAATATTAAATTTACATAAATGAAGATGCATGTCATTTAGATTGGAGGATAAAAGTATGTGAGTATTGTGCCCTACAGGCTACAGCTAGGTTTGAATTCCCACAAGGATATATATAGCATCGAAAAGGAAAAAAAAATCTACGAATTAAAGTTATACGACTGATTCTTCCTCAGCATTCTTCTGTTTTCAAATTAAATTGTAATAGTATATATGATTGGACCGAATTTACGTTGTATTAATGTTTTTATGAAATTGTGGTAAAGCCGGGTTTCGATAATTTTAAATTTTTCAATCACCTATGGATCTATTGATATGTACCTTTAACTTTATATTTCATGTTCGAGCATATGAAAATACATTAATAAGAGTATATTTCTACCATTTGCAATGCTTTTTTGTAGTATGGGCATGCTACTGATTCAATTAATTACACTTGTTTTTGGTGAGGGTATATAATTCGTGGTTTCAATAAATGAGATTTAATTATTCTATTTTGGTTATAAAAAAAAAAAAAAAAAAAAATGGACTATGAACCATTCAATTTCCAGAGGACATTAATTTAACATGCCAAAATTTGTAATGTTGCTGGCGAATTTTAAATCAACCAACCAATTTGCCAAAACTTTTCCAATATACTTGTTACGTGGATTTTTTGGGGATTTTGACGTACCTATTTAAAAATCAAGAGAAAATTATCCAAAAATTCTTGAATTTGGAGCTCTGTACTGTGAAGTCCAATTTTATACCATGAGGTCCATCAAATTTCCAAATTCCTTTGTATATTTGTTATGCTAAAAAAATTATTGGACTTGGTGGTATAAAAAGCTTACATGAGGGACTTACGAATATGTCACCCTTAAATCAATGAGTCAATTTTTATTTTTATTTTTATTTTTATTTTTTGGTCGCTTGGTGCTCCCTAATTACGTACGTAATAGTCAAGAGTCATGCCTTAAGAGTGGAAATTCTAGGTAGGATCGAATTTTGGCATCTTGATTATCAAATGAATGGAATTTTTCGAGATCTGGTCCATCTTTACAAACTAGTCAAAATCTAAACCTTAGCTTCAAGATTTGGCCTAAAATGGGCTATGTTATCAAAAAAGAAATTGAGTTGGGTTAAACTCATCAATGTTATGGCCCATGGGCTAAACGTTGGGTCTCTCCCAAAGTGGAATAGTTTATTATCTTTTATTCTAAACTTAACTCCAATTCTATGGATTGGATATCGATGTACCTCCATTTGTAACTCGAGATCTCTTCCCTAAAAACGATGTTGTATACATGCCATTAGACCACCAGACTAATGATAATAAATAAATAATTCATTATATATTTTATACATATATTAATTATCTACATGACTAAGGCTGCAGGTAAGAGGGCTCCCTCATGGCCCTTGCCATGCCATGAGATGATACGCAACATATCATCAAATTTATTACAATGAGTATGTTTTACTCCCAATCTATTCAACATATGATTACATAAGTTATATATAAGTAAGCATATGCTTACATAAGTAATGTATGTATATGTTTACATAAGTTAAGTAACTAGCATTAAATTCATTGATAATTGTGTGATGCATATTTTGAAAAACTGACCATTGGATTAAATATTATACTTATGAATATCATGCATGCCAAAAATCACAGTGATCCAATGCCAGAAGTTTAAAATATAGTTATGAAAAATTATGACAGCTAAAAACTGTCACAGTTTTTCACAATTATCTTATGAGAAACCGACCAACTATGATTTTTGGCAAACATGACGTGCATAAAATAGTATCTAATCCAACAGTCAGTTTTTCAAAATATGTATCCTACAATTATCTATAGACTTCATCAGGGTCGTCCCTAAGATTTTTGGGGGCCTTAGGCAAGTTCTTAAAATGGGGCCCCTATTACTTACTAACAAAAAATAATTTTATGTGTAAAGTTTTAGGACCTTAATTTCTCTAAGCTTTACTTAGGGCCTTAAATTAAAAAAAAAAAAAAAAATTACATGTAAGATTTTAGGGCCCCTATATATTCTTCTATCTTTTTCTTCTTTTTCTTTTTTCATGTTTGGAACTAAACTTTATATTATGAGGCATGATTCTATGATAAACCCTAACATAACAATGAATTAAAGTCAATGTTACTCTTTAAAAAGTTATTAAGAAATTATCAATGTTCATATATTATCATACCTATCAAGTCTAAAGCCCTAAAATTAAAACCCTAAATAAAAAAATCCATTCAAGAAGAATTCAATAACAATACTAAACCTATACAATCATACATAATAAATCTAAAGCTGTAGGATAAAAATCCAAAATCCAAATTCCAATCTCATAAAAAAAAAATGACAATAATAAATTAAAAGTACCAAACATAGCAAAAACTTAAAGCCCTTAGATAAAAATACTAAATCAAAAATCTCATATCTCATAATAAGTTTTTTTCTTTTTGCCCATTTGAGTTAATAATAATAATAATAAATTGAGGAAAGAAGATTAAAAATAAATTAACTAACCTTTTCCCACCCACCTTAGTTGGCATTTGATGTATGGTTCACATCAATAAATGTTATATTTTTATTTTTTCAACATCATAAAAGCCATTGGTCCACGTGAGGTGGGTAAATAGATGGGTAAAGTAGAATTTTCTTTTTCTTTTTTTATCAAACAATGAGGGACCCATCACTACAAGAAATCGGACATTTAGTAACGAGCACAATTGTCACTAAAACTCAATTATATCGTCACTAAAGGCTTTTAGTGATGATTTATAGAGCGTCACCGAGGTGTCATTGTAGCTTGATCACTAAAGGGTATTTGTGACAACGCTAGCACATCGTCACTAAAAGGTATCGTCACTAATAGTAGACAATTTGTGACCCATATATGGTCACAAATGCTTCGCTATTTTTGTCAAAAAAAAATTGATTGGTTCATCTAAAATCGTCACTAAAAGGTATTTCTTGTAGTGACGACTAAACTATTTGTGATGTATATGTATTGTCACAAATTCTTCGCTTTAGTCATCACTAAAAGTCCATTGATACATCTAAATTCGTCACAAATAATATGTCTATTGTGACGACATAAATTATTAGTGACGATGCAAGTATTGTCACTAATATTATTATTTTTTTATTTTAAAATTAAAACATATTGCGGCGACATAATTATTGTCACAAAAGATAACTATCTTATTGCGAAAGTATTTATGTCGTCACCAAAGGATTTTAAAAATCTATTATTTTATTATGTTTTTGTGACGGTTATTGATCATCATAAAAGTTAATTTTTTAATATTATATATATATATATATATAATAAATAACAAATTCAATTAATAATTTCTCCAACAAATTTGAACATTATTGAAATTAAAATAATAAATTCTGTACATAAGAAATTTAAGAAAAAAATTAAAAGGCAAATAACATTGTCCAAAAGCTAATAAATATAGTTGACTATTCCACATTGTCGATAAAAATAAAGAAAACTTATAAAAAATGAAATTTATTCTGCTTTAATAAAAAATGAAGTTTATTCTGCGTCAGTTGTCCATTATTCTCCTCTAAGTTATCCTTAACATTTGTCCATTATTCATCCAAGTTAACCCCAACACAATATCTGCAAAATTAAAGAAAAAAAAATAGTAAGCTTAGTCAACATATGTGATGTGCAAAATACATTTATGTCATCGAGAATAATGATAAAGCTCAATTGAAAAAATAAAGTAAGTTTAGTAGAAGCACAACATTACAATATGCAGATTTAGAGAGGATTATAAAGTGTATCACAATCATGAAACTAAAATTATTCAATGTACTAGCTATTGCGCGCTATACTATTACTCAGATAACTAGCATTTTTTATATTGATATGTATATTATTTTCTACATTAATATGGATTTTAAAACCAATTACATATACAATTTAGAAGAATAATCAAGTAGTTACATACTTTAAAAGTTTTTCAGCTAGAACTCTGACACATTAATACTAACATAATATCGATGGGTAGAATGCAAAAATATCAAATGCAATAATTAAGAAAAGAAACAATCTTCAAGTGTCCAATAATAGCTTAAAGTGGTTCAAATAGGATCATTTTTCGAGATGAAAATCCGGCAGAGTTCCATCTGTTTTTGCAACATTTCCAAATTTTTACCTGTCAGAAAAAAAAAATGTATAACACTTCTATAACGTTTACAACTTAATAAAAAAGTAAATGGCGCACTCCACGCATGCATCCAAATCATCAACAATCAATTCCACAAGAGCTATCCCATTAAAAGTGCATATATATATGCTAATGAAAGATCATAAGTGACTACGATTACTACAAATACTTCACGACACCATTGGAAAATCAAACACAATTTTAGAAGACATCAATATCATAAAACTTATTATACATAAAAGAAAAACAATCAAACCCAAGTGGGTCTCCATTAAACTCCAACCCCCCAAACTACAAGATTTTCAATGAACTCAACCATTCCAATCAAATCATATCACTTCAACAATATCATAAGGGATATAATTAATTAATTTGGAACTAATTGATTTAATAGTTACATAGCAATTGAAGAAATTACTTGAAGTTAAAACAAGTTAAAGCACTTTAACTTATGTATTATAATAGACCTTGTGCAATCATATCCTCCATTCCTTTCAGTCGAGCCTCAATTGTGGAAATTTTGCCCTTAACTCTACCCTAACCTCATCTCATATACGGGCCTCTAGTTCGGCCTGTTCCACTTTAGCCTCCTCTCGTAGTCGAGCCTCTAGTGCTGCTTATTCCACTTTAGCCTCCTCTCGTAACCGAGCCTCCAATGCTTCCTGCTCCATCCTTGCCTCTTCTCGAATTCGAGTCTCCAATCTTGCTTGCTCCTCTCGAGACTACTTCCTTGAAGTGGATAAAGAGCTTGGACGAAATCCATGCCCAAGAACCTTAATGTACCCCAGACTTGTACCATTGACTTGATCATAAATCTCATCATTGATCAACGAGTTATCACCCTCAGGTGTAGGCTGAATCTGCAGATCAATCATCCACGCCTATCATTGTAAATCAAAATACATAAAATTAGAGAGCATTTTTTAAATTAATGTAATATGAATAAAGATATGTAAATGTAATTTAATTAAGATCAAAGCTTTTAACTTTATAAATGACTTACATAAGTCGACTCAGCTTCCGGAGATACATAGGTTGCCTTAGTACCTGGAGGGACTTTATGTTTGCGAGTGTGTTGAAATATTTGTATCCTATCAGCATTGTCCTATACATTATTTCAAAGAGAAATATGAATATGAAAAATAAAAATAACATATTATAAAAAGATTCTAAACAATAATAACTAGTGGCTTAAGTAATGATTACCAATTCTTCCTGAATCTGAACAAATGGCTTTAAACCTGCATAGTGTAAAATTTTCAAATATACCCTGTTCTTTGAATTCTTCTCACATCGTTCCTGTATTACAGTGAAAAATAAATGTTAATGACCAATTCAAAATTAGTCATTATAAGATAATAAAATAAAAACTAAATAATTTTGTCTAGGTAGTTTCTAAGAGAAAAACTTAAGTAAAATAAATCAAGGAGAAAGAAAGAGATTTTAGATATGTTAATTTAAATAACACTTGGTCCTTGGACTTGGTAACTTATTATCTAAACACTTCATAGTTGAAATGATTCTATCTCTTTTTTTTTTTTTTCTTTTTTCTTTATCTTCTCTTTAATTCATTTACTAACTTTTGATATTTATATTGTGGGCGTAATGTGATTAATGTTCAATAAAGAAACTAATACTTTACATGGTACTCTTTATTGTTGTAAAGATCACACAATATTTACCAATCATTTGAAGTGACGTCCCCTTGGGGCTCCTGCCTTGCATGTGTTTCACTATTGTACTTAGCCAAAATGTATTTGTAATATTTCTTGTTGTTATAGTGCCAAGTCTAATGTGCAGTCGTCACAATACTACATATAGCCATTCAATGTGTACTTTCATGAACATTCACTTGGAATTTTTCCTACAAATGAATATTGAAATTAGTTAAGCATATATAGTATATGTTAACTTGAAATCAAAACATGTAATATGAGCTCCTTAAATTAACTTAATTTACCTCAATCTTTGAATAAATCTTCGTCCAAGCATCTTTTGGGATTTTAGAGGCATCCCTTATAAGGGGAAACACCTCTGAGCGTGCGATGCTCCCCAACTCAATAGTAAAGTGTCCAGCACCAAGACCCAATGATCGAAGGTAATTTTCTACAAACTTCGCTTCCATCTTTCAACCACCCCGAGTGGCCCTATTCAATGCAAGCCTTGTGTTCCTCCACATCTGTGTGGGCATGGAGGCCAGTCCGATGCTACAGCTACAACAACAAAAATAAAGAAAACATTATGAACAATTAATTCTGGCATTTTTTATTTTTATTTTTTTAAAAAAAAAGATATATGATAATCATGTAATTTTACCATCTTTGCTATTAGGAAAACTCTACGATGTAGCCGAAGCAGAGTTCGTCCTCTCTAGCACTACTGGTGGCACCAATGTGGTCTATTTTAAGGATCGTCGGCATCCAGATCTTGCCATTTCTAATCAACAAGATATCTACAAAACAAACATATATGTGAAACCAATAAACATGAACTTCACAATACATATAAAAAGTTATGGATGAAAAAAAAAACACATAGATTCACACAAACATCTTTGTTACCTTGCATAGGTGTAATGGGATCTAAATTAATGCATTACAACTATGTCAGACGTCTGAGTCACTATCACTATCATTACCAATAAAGCCTTCATCATCAAAACTATCCAATCGCAATGAAATGTCTTCATTAATTTCTTCATCAGTACCTTTATCATTAATAAAATCGGCATTGCCCTTAGTATTTAAGCACCGTTTATTATTAATTATCGCAGCTGGGACATACTCTGGGCATACATCTATCCTATTCAATGGGCCTACCTCTTGAACATCATTTTCAATAGTCAGTACACTGTCTCTTGTATCATATCCTTGATAAGCATCATTATCCACTCCATTAATGCCTGCGTCACTTTCTTCTTCTGTCTCAGGAACATTATACAAGTTCCTAGGCGGTACCTATTACACAACTTGCCATGTTCCCCCTAATTTGGGATCTTTTACATAAAAAAAAACTTGCTCGGCTTGAGTTGCTAGCACAAATGGGTCATTTTTGTACCAAGTACAAGATACGTTGATGCTCGTGTAGTGATTATCTCTATGTATCCCCGTCCTTGTATTACTAATATCAAACCAATCACACTTTAACAGAAACACATGATTGTTCCCAATGTATTGCAACTCAATACAATCACTCAAGACACCATAGAAGTCAACTTCTTTTGAGTCGTGTGTCCCTTTAACAACCACACCACTATTTTTGAGATGTAAGATTCATATTTTCCTCGCTATGTTTTGTGTAGAGCCTAATCCCATTAATAATACACCTACTATATCGAGTCACTTGCTTATCAAGACCACAGGCCAACTAATATAGTTGATCAGTTGCTTCAGGTGTCTCTTGAAGACGCAAAAGATTAATTTATTGACAAATTAAATTGTGTAAAAAGTTAATACATATTATGCACTAATTGTAAATAAATATGTCATATTAAAATAGCCATATGCCAAGACTTACGCTTCTTGCAAACCATTCAGGGAATTCCTCGCGATGCCTCTTTTCTACATTGAGGCTGCTGTGGACACCCTATTTTTATCAATTATTTTGTCATATGTTTATGCAAATAATTAACTTGAATAGTTGATCATTTGGTGAAAAATTGGGCTTGTAAAGACCTAGTTTCCAAAATTGTCATTTTCGGATAGAAGAGACAATTCATTATTTCATGTGTACATTTGGATTGGAATCAATCCATTTGTATTGCATTTGACTTTTGAGGTGTTTTAGAACATCCCTATAAATTTTCATGGCATTTTGATGAGAGCTCGATAGGTAATTAGGGTTTTTGCGACTTGAAGGGCATTTTCGTCATTTTTCTTGTATAATTTCCTAATGACCTCCGAATTCGAAACGGATTATTTCATTGAGTTTATATGGATGTATGTAGTGAATTTAGAGTGCTAATTGAACCTTTGAATGGTTGGGATAGATTCGCCCAAAATCGATCCCACGGGTAAGAATGAGCTGAATTAGGGTTTTATTCAAATTGACCGTGAATTGGTCATTTTCACCAAAAATCAAATATTTTAAAAATGTGTTTTCAAATACCAATTTCACATTTAAACCATGTTTTTAGAAGTGGTTCAAGCCTAATTGATCAATTTTATAAAACAAGGAACGGTCATATGACCAATTTTGGCACAACCGGGTCAAACGGCTAACTTTTTACCAAAACTCTTGAACATGGTCAAGTACTTTTGACCCAAAACCCTTCTAAAAATGTGGAGGATCAAAACACGGTCGTTTTGATACCTGGATTATTGAATTTGGATTAGAATTGACCAAGATATGGCCAAAATCCCAAAATCCCTTGAAAATAGGGCAAATATGGGAAGTCAGCATGGTGACCGTCCTAGCTAGGACGGCCAACCGTCCATCCCAGGACGGCCAACCGTCCATCCCAGGACGGTTAGCCGTCCAGCCTTGGATGGTCACCAGGATGCTCGAGCATATTTTGCAATTTTGGAAGGTTTGAGACTTTCCCACTTGTTTTGGCCGATTTGGTTCGATTTTTTTGGATAAATTCGAAGGGGATTCAGCATGTAAACCCTAGGATGAATTGTTCTAAGCCCTAGGATGATTTTTAGTGCATTTAATCCCAACCATTCAAGGTTTAAAATCCTAACTCTATAAATATACCATGATAGAGTTAGAGAAAGAAGAATGAAAAAAATTCTAGGGTTAGAGAAGGAGGCTACAGATCTGGATTCATCTCTTGAGGGAGAGGAGGAGGATTCAAAGCAAGGGAACTTGAAGGAGGTTTGCAAAGAAGAAAGAAGAGAGGTAAGTCTTCCATACAAACATTTTATTTTAGTTGATATTCATGTAAATCGTCCATGTGATAGTAGAACTTAGTTCATCTTTGTGTAAGATGAACTAACTTCTATTTTGTATGAGTTTATTATGCATGTTAGAATAGGTTTCTTTTTTTTTTTCTTATTTATGTTAGTATGCATGATTAGGATTAGCTTTGTTATGATTTTATGTGAGTATGCATGATTAGGGTTAGCATTGCTATGATTTTATGTGAGTATGCATGATTAGGGTTAGCTTTTTTATGATTTTATGCGAGTATGCATGATTAGGGTTAGCATTGCTGTGATTTTATGTGAGTATGCATTATTAAGGTTAGTTTTTTTATGATTTTATGTGAGTATGCATAATTAGGGTTAGCATTGCTATGATTTTATGTGAGTATGCATGATTAGGGTTAGTTTTATTGTGATTTTATGTGAGAAAGCATGTTTATGATGAATCTTATTATGATTTTATGTGATTAAGATCTTCTTCATCCCCTGATTTACTGATTGCCGCATTTGCCCGTATGGAAAGATCTTGGTCTTTCGTAGTTTTTAAACCAAAAGACCTATCTTCTATTTCTTCGAGGGTTGAAATAATTCCCATTCCTTCTGTCGCAATGGTTTTGCCCTTCACCTTGTTGTCTTTTGAAACTTCTCGAACTCTCCTATGGTCTCCTTCAACACTTATAGTTAGATTTTTACGTACCTCGGTTGTTCCAGAATTAGGAGTTGTTTGGAAAGATCTTCTGTATTCTTCCATTCTTATTTGAAATCTCCGCTTCTGAGTCCTGGTAAAAGGACATGGGAACTTGGGGTGCTCTAATCTGGTCCATACTCCTTCTCTAGTTAAAGGAGGTCTGATTATTCTTGAACTTTGGTTGGTAACAACTTCCTGAGGCCTGGAACCTTCGGCACCCATTTCTTCTGGATACGAGGAAAGTCATGGTGCCCTTGAGTTCTCTGAAAGTGATAAGGCCTCATGAAAGGCCATGGACGAGTTTCTAGGTTCAAAGAATTATGGCAGTTGCAACAAATCTGAGGTCCGGTGGGTTTTGGAATGAAGGGAACTCTAAGATGTTGGAAACCCCAAGGTCTTTCATTCCTAAACCAACGCTACTGGGAGTGTGGAAAGTTCTTTGATCGTGATTTTGTATTTGATTCCTGGATAAAGATCCTAAGACAGTCGAAGCTACGACAATCTCAGCTATTGGGAATGGATCAATATCTACTGTCATGGCTTCTTTGTCCTTTTTTGGGAATCTCAAAAGGCCTTTGTCAATGCAATCCTGTATTACATGTCGGAAAACAACACAATTGTTAGTATCATGAGACCTTGTTGCATGCCATTTATAGCAATCCCCGGTTTCACGACCAGAAAGTTTATGGCATTCTAAAAGCCTGATAAATTTTTCGGTCAGTAAATGATCAAATATCTCAGATGCTTTTGATAAATCAAATGAAAATTTTCTTTTAACATCCATGAGATTTTTCCTAACCTTCGAGTCATGAGGGGCCTCCATATCTTTCTTTTTTAAGGCCTGACAAACAAAAGGTTTCCTAGCAATAACCTCAGCCAAATCTACTTCGAAATTCGGGTCATGGTAATATGTCTCAAACGAGGAGGCTTTTCTCTGATCTCCTTCTCTTAAAAGCCTCTCATATCTAGATGCTCTAGCTGATAATTCAAAAAGATCTTCGAAATCCATGCCTTCGAATTTCTTTCGCAATTCTAATTCAATGCCATTTTGAGCGAGTTTGACAAACTCTTGTTCGAGTAAGAAACAGTGCATCTATTTCTGGCCTATTTAAACCTCGATATATATTGCTCTGCACTTTCACCTGATAATTATCTAAACTTAGATAAATCGGCCATTGTTATTTCGGGTTCAGATCTATAGAATTGCATATGAAAACGCTCTTCCATTTGCATCCAATTTAGAATCGAATTTGGAGGAAGACTTATAAACCAAGTAAAGGCCGTTCCAGTCAAAGAATTGCCAAAAAGTCTCAATTTTAGGTTGTCATTGGCCGAGACCTCACCACACTGTATGGTAAAACGGCCAATGTGTTCAATAGTGGATTGACCACCTTCTCCTGAAAACAATGTGAACTCAGGTACCTTATAGCCTCTAGGAAAGTCATTGCACTGATCTATCCATTCGGGATATGGCTTTTTGTATAAAGGTCTTACAATTCTCCTCTGATTGCCTGCAGCGAGACATTCTTGGACTATGTTAACAACATCATTACGGTCCGGTGTATTACCCCTATTAATATTTTCAAAAGGTCTTTCAGAGGTAAATGTCGGATTTTGAAAAACCTCGTAAGGCCTTCCACCAGTAATGCTATTAAACGTACGCCCATTTTGCCCCCCGGGTATTTGGTTCGCAAAGTCATTCATGTTAGTGGATCTAGGTCTAAAGTCATCATTAGCCAAAGTATTCAGACCCTGATTCCCTCTAACGTTCTGCCCCCCGGGTGTATTAGTAAACAAAGGTTGCTTACCAACACTTTTTGATCCACAGTCAAGCCCAAGATTAGGCCTTCTGGTTGAAGTTTATGATCCTTCAAAGTTTAAGCGATCCGGTTGGCCATTTCTCAAAGGAGGTGGAACATATGGCCTTTCATCCTCTATAGGATTGATCATTGGTGGGATAGGAGTATGTGATGAAGCAAGTTTAAGACCTTGGTTGCTTGATTCACCTTTGTCTGTTACGTTCGCTCCTGATTCTAAGGCCTTTTCTGCTAAAACATGAATCCTAAAGGCCTCTTGATCATTTGATCCACAAGGTTTCCTATTATCTCCCAATTTCTTCATTTAACTTACTAAGCTCTCAATTATTTGGATCAAATTTGTATTTCCTCTTTGTATTGTTTCATCCAAACGATTTGACATTTTATCAAAAGATTTTTCCATTACAGTCAAGATCTTATTCAAACTAGGCTCTTCTTCACTATGGGATTCATCTGACGATGCCCCATGTTCCTCAGTTGGAGTAGTCATTGATCTTGTGACAAGTCTATTATGCATTTAACACAAAGTTGTCCCACCGGGCGTGCCAAAAAGGTGTTCCCAGTGAAAAACGACGGTCTCAATACCTCTGGTGTAAGGTCTTGATGCGCGGGGGTGCCAGGGCTCAAAAAGCCCAAAGACCGTGTGAACACGACCTCTAGCACCTTCTAGGCCGAGAATCTAAGAAAAGTCTTAGATGCCTAGTCAGTCACTTTGGAATTAAAATGGGAATCAGGCGATTGACAAGAATCTGAGGTTAATCCTCTTGGATTCTAGTGTTAAAATTTCTAAAAGACTTTAAAGATAATGACTTAATGAAAGAAAATAAATTAGACATAAAGAAACTCATTGACTGAAATTAAACTAAATGGAATTAGATGACAAAATAAATACTTACAGTGCATAGCTGAACTAAGTATGAAATAAACTCCATTGACAATTGAAATAAAATTAAACTATGAAATTCAGAAATCAAAGAAAGCAAATACAAACTAACCGAAATTGATGGATTGCTACCACTGAAAATGACAAACTGCGATTTAGAAGAATTAAAGAAACTGTTGCCGCTACTGAAGAACACTGCTCCAAAGAAGATGAACTGCTACTGGAATGATAAATTAATGCTACTGGAATTAACTAAAGCTTATACGAAAAGAAGTTTGCCATGGGCTGTTTGGATTGAGTTGTGTCTTTTGCCCGCTGCTGCTGCTTCATTTAAATAGACGGAGGGCTATTAACTGCTACAGCCCACTCTTCCATGTCCTTAACTGATGGGCCATGATCCCACTTCTATCGTAACTGCCCAGATCACATTTCTTTAGCCCACGTCCAGCTACAATATGCCCCTTTTATAATTGCCTTCAGCTTTGCTATGTGTCAACTCTTTGCTGGGCTGTTTTAACTTCTAATTAGAACTGCCCATTGCACTCTCAGCCCACTACTCCATCTTTCATGCCAAGCTGCCACGTGTTCTCCTTTAATTGCTATATATTGATCTTTCCCAGCTTCTAAAAAGCTTCTTTCAGCCTAGCACGTGTCATCACCCCATTCACTCTTGCATGCCTACGTGGCAGTCTTTTAATGATGCCCACGTGTCATTTTTTATGATAAACAGAAATGCATTAAAAATGCAAAAAATAAAAAAAAAAATGCAGTGAAATATATTAATAAATGCATTGAAATGCATTAAAAATGCAATGAAATCCGATGTTCGGAGTAGTGAAATCCGATTCCAGCGTTATGAAATTCAACGTCCGACGTAGTGAAATTTGATTGGGGCATAGTGAAATTGGGGTCCGGCATAGTGAAATCCGATTCGATTGGAAGTGGGATTGAAGGTTGTTTAGGGAAGAAAGTGTATTTTTGTCCAATTTATGCCAAAGGACTTTTGGTAAGGATCTTTTGAGAAGACTTTTGGCATGAAGATGTTTTAAAATAGGACCTTTGGCCAATTTCCCCTTGTTTTAAAGAGTTTGTTGAGTAATGGTCTTTTTTATGTGGAAAAATGAGAGAGTTGATAAATTTTAAGATTTACAAATCTACTATGTTACCCTAATAGCCATTAAATGACATGAAAACATTATTTTAAAAAATAAATTTTGAGCACGTGGAATGAATAAATTTCCTTTATATGATAATAATAATATAGATAACTAATATATGTACTGGGAGTTTATTATAACGTGCACTTTACATAAAGTTGCATACAGTGACCCACGTAACATCAGTTATAAAATAGATTTTGAAAAATTGACCATTAGATTAAATACCTTTCTTATGCATGTCATACGTACAAAAAATCAAAGTAATCCAACTATCAATTTTTAAATCTCTAATAGCATTAACTAAAACAATAAAAATAAAAATAAAACAAAACTTTGAAACATACTTATTAAGTTATTATTCGCATATATTATTTTAGGCAAGTTGGTTCAAAGAATTCACTTAATAGTCTCATGTGGTCTTTCTATTTGGGTAAAACATGTAGTCCTTTTATCATGTTTGTTACAACGGAGAAAAACAGCTCATGAAAACCATAGCAAGAAGAGTGGTTGTTGGTAATCTTTCTAAATTATTTTGTGGTAAAAATTATTTCAACCAAAAAAAATTAGCAAAAAAGTATTTGGGCCAAAATTTTTGGGAGAATTTTTTGGAATAAATAGCATCATTGTTTCCTAAATGAAAATAATTAAAAATATTATATTTTCCAAAAGTGTATCCCAAATGATGTAGCGGTTGATCGATCTAACCCTTCTCTTTTTTAACAAATTCTTTAATTAATAATAAATGAATACTAGAATTGATTTTGGATTATTTTTGGGGACAATGAAAATTACCTGTCAAAAAATTTATCCCAAAAATATATCTCAAATGATGTTTTAGATTATCCAACCTTTTTATTTTTAATAAATTTTTTTATTAATAATAAATAAGAGATTATGATTCATTTGGAATAATTTTTTGTGATAATTTTATTTTTGAATATAGAGCATTACCGTGTCCTAAATTGTAATTCGGCCGAAAGGGCGTCGTACAATTTTGCAGTTTGAGAAACTATGCTTCAGATGAGGACAATAAGAATACCGTTACCTGCAGTGAGACAGTGTCTCAATCCTTATTTCAGTACGGTGCTGACATGTGCCTTTCGTCACATACTCACCTTGTTATGTGAACCAAACAATGATAACTTGATAATTGGAATTTCTTAATAAAAAAATGATAAGCAGATTTATTATTATTATTATTATTTTTTTAGAGAAACATCAGAATTTCGATAACTACAAGGGAATGAGCAGATTTAATGCTTGTCATTCTCAATTCTTGCCATCTAGCTACCAAAAATAATTGACCTTTATCAGTAAATCATAAATTCTGCATGTGAGCCACCTAAATATAGATATTATATATTATTAATAATTATGTTAATTACATTAATTATTTATACTGAATATGAATTTTTGTTCAGTGATTCATGACTCTTTCATTAAAGGATATGATTCTGGCTTTTTAGGTTCTATTCATCATTAATGAAAATTGGTTCATTTATTGCGTCTCACTCCATTAACAACTAATCACTAATTTACTGATGTATCTCGATTGGGAAAAAAAAATCAATTATTTATATTAATTTTGCACCAACTCTTTGGTATGTTCATTTGATAAATTTGAGTCTTTTCAAAAAAAAAAATTTAGCAAGGTGGCATGCTAGATTGGCATATCATATATAGATGGACGTGCCCATGAGTTAGTGTCAAAGTTGGTGCAAAATAGTTAATACAAATATATATATATATTTTTTGAGAAATGCTATGCATCGCTATGAAGTATTGCTACAAAACATAAAACTATTGTGAATTTCCAAAACTATCTATCAAAAAATTTTCAAAACTACCCCTATTCCTTCTTTATAGTGATATTTTGTAGCGAAGTATACCATATTTTAAAAACTTTGAACATTAACTTCTAGGTAGGTGTTGTAATTTAGTTGGTTGAGCATTAATTTTGTGACTAAATTGTTATTTGAGTGAAGGTGTCAGCCAGCCGCCTAATCTGTTCGTAAAGTCTCTTAATGGTTATACTAGAGACTTGAGTCTCACTTTCATTAGGATAGAGAGGGTTTAAGGAATAGGAGAGGAGTAGAAGTTTACCTTCCTGTTTTGTAGCTCATAAGTCCAATGGGCTTCTTGACAAAAAAAAAAAAAAAAAAAAATTGTTATTTCAGCATTATTAAAATAAGAAAAGTGAAAAATTATAAAAATGAGAAACTATTTATTAAAGTTTTTAATTTTCTATTTCCAAAACCTTCCCAACCCCAAGCACCTTAATACAAAGAAGTGAATATTGATGGACTTTTATGTGCTCAGATCCCATATTATAAGACGCACTTTACACAAAGTTACATAAATGAATTTATTTAGGGCCAATTGCAAAATAAATTTTTAAAAATTGACTGTTAGATTAAATATCCTTCTTATGCATATACAAAATTACAGTATCTCAATGGTCGATTTCTGAAAAATATTAATTATCGTGAAAAATTGACTTTTTACTCATTTATTTATGTTCTTCATAATGTCATGTTTTTCACTCTCAGTATTTTAAGAAACCGACTACTAGATTATTGTGATATTTGGAACGTCCTACATAAGAATGATATCTAATCCAACAGTCATTTTCTAAAAATTTATTTTACAATTGACTCTAAACAAATTACTTTACGCAATTTTGCATTATTGTGATATGTATGATCTTTAAGCATTTTTTATTAGTTCTCTTTTTTCACACTCCATCCTCATTCTAAAGATTATAAAATAACATAAAATTATAATATCAATTCAAGTGATTAATTCAAATTTTAAATTTTAAATTTTTTTATTTAAAATAAATGAGTCCTATTTAAATTTGTTTCTCTTTAATATTTTTTTTTTTACAATTTAATTAGTGGGTATGTTTCATCTGATTTTTTTTCTTTTTTTTTAAATAATTAATATTGTGACACTTTTTGTAATATTTATAAACAGTAACCACCATCAAGTATCAAATATTAAAATGCCTCTTAAATTATAATTAAAATTAAATAATCAAAATCATCCTCACAAAAGAATTGGATGATGTTAGCATGACTGTCGAGTCGATCTATTCCGCCACCTACTCATCTTGCAATGTGGACAAAACAGTGATAGAAGATTTAATGGTAGTCAATCTCGCATGCTGCCACCTACCAAAATTAATTAATTAACACGTGTACCTCTATGCCAGCTAAACGTAGATATTAGATTATTATCAAAATAGAAATGTTGGACTTTTCCAAAAGAAAAAACATAAAAAAAAACTTTCTGCTTGGTGCATTCGAGATATGATTAAATTAGTAGGTGAAATTTTATTTTATTTTATTTATTTATTAAAGATTACAGTTGGAAATTACTTTCATCCTTCATTTATTTTTTTCCTTTTATTTTTTGATAAAAAATATTTTTTAATTTTAATCGGAGTAAATTACGTCGATCTTCATTAAGTTTAGGCGAAACAATAAAAACCTTTCTTGAGTTTTAAAAAAATGTTATCGGCCTCCCATAAGATCTGGATTTATGTTCAACTACCTCTCTTCCAAGTTTTTACTGAAAAATATGACTTTTTTTTTTTTTTTTCAATTTTGAAAGGCTGGAATTTCTTTGTTTTCAAATCAAATTGAATGAATCTAATTGTTATGGAAAGTTCATATATCTTAGTTTGGCACTAATAGGGGGGTGTACAATATCTTCTTGAAAATTTCAAAGAAAAACAAGTTCAAAGTGGGCAATTTGTCATGTTCATTGAATTTTTGCAACTTTTTTAGTTCAACGAGTCTATTTTAAAAGATCATAACTTCACATAAAAACTTCAATATGAGTGATATGATTCAAGCTTCTGTGCAAAGTTTTCATATCATACTTTTGATTATAACTTCAATCACTCGATTTGGTTTTAAAACAAAAAAGTTACAAGCCTTCAAAGTTGGAAAAAATCACATTTTTATTTTTTGCAAAAATATGACTTGAAAAAATGTAATTTTTTTTTTCAACTTTGAAGGCCTATAATTTATTCATTTTGTAGTCAAATTAAGTGATTTAAGTTTTAATTAAGAGTGTGTTATTAAAACTTTTTATAACAACTTAAATCATTCAAATTGGAATTCATATATGGGAGATATGATTCTTCAAAATAAACTTGTTGAATAATAAAACAAATTATTAAACTTTTTAATTTATCCCCATATATGTATACATGAATGCTAAGGTCAGGTGCACCTGTTGCAAGTTGCATTAAGTGACTTTCTTTATAATTAGTTGCTGATCATATTTTGAAAAAATTGATCGTTAGATTAGATGTCCCTATTATACATGTCAAGCCTGCAAAAAATCACAGTGATTTGACAGTTGGTTTTTGAAAAATATCGCTGAGAAAACCTGTGATTTTTTTGATTCTTCAAAATGTCATCATTTTTTCATCTTATGTTTTTAAAAAATAGACCGTCGGATCACTGTGATTTTTGATAAACATTACATATATAAGATGAGAAAATGATCTGCAATTGACTCTAAAAGAGATCATCCGATGCAAGTTGCATCAGGTCCTTAGCATTTCTGTGTATATATATATATAGGGACATGTTCCTTTGACACATATTTTTACTCCTAATTTGACACGTAGTTTGCAAAACCAAGCGTGAGATGAGTATTTTGAGAAACTGACCGTTGGATTAAATATCATGCTTATGTACATTACGCATGCCAAAAATCACATTGATCAAATGGTTGGTTTTTCAAAAAACTAACTGTGACAGTTTCTTACAGATTTTTACAGTTTATTTTAAAACTGTGAAATTTTTTAAAAAGTAATCATCGGATCAATGCGATTTTTTATATATATGATTTATATAAGCAGAATATCTAATCTAACTGTCAGTTTTTCAAAAGTCATCCCACGCTGGATTTTTATCGGCATGTTATTTGAGTAAAAATATGTGTCGAACCTGTCCCATATACATATATATATATATATATACAGTCATTCTATTATGAGGCCCACCTTACGCAAGGTTGCGTAAGGTCCTCTCCATATGGCCAATTTTATATGACAGTTCGTAAAACTGACCGTTGGATTAGATGTCCATCTTCTGTATGTCATGCCTGCAAAAAATCACAGTGATCCGGCGGTTGGTTTCTGAGAAAAATGACTTTGAAAAAAACTGGAATTCAAAGAATAAAAAATAGCAGTTTTTTTCCAGTTTTTTTCAAAGTCATTTTTCTTAGAAACCAACCGTCGAATCACTGTGATTTTTTGCAAGCATGACATACAGAAGATGAACATCTAATCCAACGGTCAGTTTTACGAACTGTCATATAAAATTGGCCATATGGAGGGGACCTTATGCAACCTTGCGTAAGGCCGGCCTCATAATAGAATGACTATATATATATATATATATATATATATATATATATTGACCGGCATGTTATTTGAGCTTTATTAAAACGATAAAATGGGAAATTATAAAAATGAAAAAATATTTATTAAATAAAATTGAAAACCGAAAGAATAAGACTCTGCTTTCTGGTATTCCTGGAGGAGGAGAAGGGAAACAAAGCGCAATAAGAATCTGCTTTCTGTATACCGAGCTCTGTTGGCTTTCTCATGTCGGCCTCAAAGCTCGTGATTTTATCAATCTTTCTTGCCCTAATTTTCACAAAAATTGGGGCAGATGCTTCAATTCAAAAAGAAGAAGGAGTCGTCATCGGATCGGACGGCTCAGATTCATCGTCTTTCAAAATCGAATTGGAGCAATTCAAGTCAAAGATCCATGCTCTTGGTCAGTTCTTTTGTTTTACTTTTCTCTTTTTTACTGTTGTTTCTATTGTTTGGTTGCTGAGAAAATGTACGAAATGAAGAGAAAATAAAATTATGAATGTTAGTTTTTTTTTTCCCCCCTATTATCGTTTCTATTGTTTGGTTGCTGAGAAAATGTTGGAAAAAAATAGAAAATAAAATTACGGATGTTAGTTAGATTTTTCTCTACTTGGGACCTGAAGAAACTTAGAATTCCACTTGACTGAGTCTGATGCGACTGATTGACCTGTTTTTTTTTTTATTATTATAACTTTTCTCAGCAACCAGATAGAGGGTTAACAAATTAGAAATGGTTAGGTTTGTGAAGAACTCTGCTGAAATAAGAGGCTTTTAGGTTTGTGAAGAACGGAGGGATTCTCTAGTGATATATAGGGTATACAAGTTTGTGGAAACAGTAATTTTTTCACTTGTTTAGAGCGTTTTTCAGGCAATATGTTCGTGAAGAAGAGAGAGATTCTTAATTGTCTTTAGTAGATGTTAGAATCAAATGGAGTGTAATGGATAAAAGAAATTCGGTTAGATTACTAAAATTGTGAATCAAACGGACTGACAACTTGGAGCAAAAAAGTTATGAACAAGTATTTTAATATGCCATGATGGTGGGAATAATTTAAGAGTATTCTTTTATAATTTTGTTATAAAATTATAAAATTATAATTTTGTTAGATGATATATACTGAAGTTCTGTTTGATTGCAGACATTATATAGGAAGAAAGAAAAGACAATTTTTGGACTCTTAGCAGAATTAAGATTCAGAGTATTCTTTTCTTTTCTTGTGATTTCCTGGCAAGTAAACAGAGCATGATGGAAAACTAAATAAGACATAGGATAAAGTCATATCTATGGAAAACTAAATAAGACATACTGACATAGGATAAAGTCATATCTATGAAAGGAAAAGCGACAGAGCTTTGGATGACAGGCTGTGATGTATCATGGAGATGAAATGTTTTTAGGAAACAATGGTCAAGAAAAATTTAACTCAAAATCACTACCATGAATAGATTTAACGTTTTTGTTTTTTAATTAGCTGTTAAAAACTTAAAATGACTTGTACCTTTGGTTGACTTTTATACAATAATTATCTAATTACATACAGATGTTTTCCTCAGAGAAAATTTTTTTTTGGGTATTTGTTTTTGTGATTAATTAATGGGTTGAACTAGTTGATGGGGGTAATTTGGGTGGTGCTGAAGTGGGTCGTGCTTAGTTCATTGCAAGTTAGTGTTCTTATGTTATATATCTCTGTAGCGGTTACCTTGTTTCTTTTCTTTCCCTGATTTTGGGATTTGTCTTTTATTTTTTTTAGTACTAATTTCAAGCCTTTGTGTGATCTTTTCTGAAGAGAGCATCTATATGTACTGGGTTTATTTTTGCCCTTAATGGCTGATGCATTTTTTTTCTATATATGCATTGAAGAATCCCATGTTGATGAGAAAATTCTAGAACTGAAAAGCAAAGATGAGATCATAGCACAGAAGGAGAAAAGTATTCAGGAGAAGTCAAATAGCATTGCTTCATTGCAGAGTGAGATAGCATCCCTTCAGGTAATAGAAAAAATCATATATTTCCCTATTAGGAGACTGACTGCTTGCTTATCATGTTAGATAGATACTTGTAATCATGCTTCACTGACTGTCAGAATGAGTGTTGTATGTATTCTAAGAAGCTTTTACTCTATTGTGTATTGTCTCTCAGAAAAAAGGGACATTATATGCTGAGGAGCAGGTGGGAAAGGCTCATGCACGAGCTGATGAACTTGAGAAGATGGTTAGTTATGGAAAAAAAAAAAAACTTTATTTTGAGAAAACTGTTGCATATTTGTTTATTTCATCTTCTTCACAGGTTGCAAAACTCAAAAAGGAATTTGAAACGCTACGAGGGGAGAAATATGCCTTGGAAGCCCGAGCAAGTGAAGCTGAGAAAAAGATGCACGAAACGCTACAAGGGGAGAAATATGCCTTGGAGGCCCGAGCAAGTGAAGCTGAGAAAAAGATGCACGAATTGAATTTGAAACTAGAGAATGTAAGTTCTTTAATTTGTCTTTGTTTTTTTTTTTTTTAGGGAAATCTTTTTTGCTTTGTTTTCTTTTCTTGAACCTTTATTTAGCAAAACTGCATTGTTAATACTTTCATATTTATGCTTTTTGAAGGTTTTGATCTCAATTGCTGTCTTTAAGGTTTTGATATCATATTTATGCTCTGTCGGTTTTATCTCTTCCCCTTATGGTAGCTGCATCTGCAAACCATTCATGGCATCCTGAAATATTTTTACCTACATGGCAAAGAGATTGTATTATTATTATTATTTTTTTAATAACACCCAATCCTTGAGCCCAACCTCAGACTCTTTCTTCCCGACCTATTTGACTCTTTGGCCGTAGTTATTTAGGTGGTATCCCGAGATTGAAGAGACCGAATTCCTCATGGGAACACAAGAAACACATATATGAACTGGGTAAATAGAAATGGAAAACAGATGTTTCACGCAGCTGTACCCTAAGCGCCCACCTTTGAGAACAAAAAGTAGGATAAATTTCTTGCTTCCTTCCGTGTTGACGTTTTAACATTTTTGTTGTTTTGAGTGTTACCTCTGTAAGAGCCTTTGAAGCCCGAATACGATTTGGCTCCAATTGAGACGCCACTGCCCAAAGTGCTTGCGATGACTCTTTTCATAATGGTCATTCAAGTAGTAGGCTACATTAAATTGATGTTCACAATTTTGTATAAATATTAAATAATAGGTATAAATAATATCTATACCTGCCATATGAATATGATGAATGATTTGCTTCTTCGATCGAGCATCAATAATGTCAAGATACTTCTTATATGACTTGGGAACATTATCCTCAATGGTTAACTTTTCTTGCCTCATGGTTTCATACGTGTCTAGTAGTGTGGCTTGTTTCTACCCATCCACCATCTTTAACAGCTTCGCTGTAGGTGCGTGCACATAAACCACTGTCTTAACGTTCTCCTATTTATAAACAATGGTTGAGTATGCTTGTTTTAAACCAGGTCTTTGTTAGCTATACTCAAGGACCAATTTTTTTGAAGTACACATGCTTTGCGAGCCATTTTTCTTTTTCAAAATGCTTAGAAAGGCAATATAATTTATGACAAACTGCATTTATCCCAGCCAAATAAGCTCCAATGTGTAGTAGCTTCGCATTATTGCATGGATTTTGTTATGATTGTAGATAAAATCTGTGATCCTTTTTGCTTTCTTTAAGACTTTTTGAACCTAGGCCTGTCAATGGATTGGATTTTTATCTGAATCAAATTTGATAATTTAACCATGATATGGGAATTGTGATCCGTTAAGTTGTTAATAATTCAAATTCTGTTAGTTAAAAAAATCAAATATGGATATTGCCTAATCCAGTCCAATAATTACCCAATTTGAAAGATTAAATAGCGTCTTATTTTTTTATTTTTTATTTTTATCCACTGTTAAATTACTATAGATCTGTAGTGGGTGTAAACATTATGTATTGCCTAATCCAGTTGCTTATGACGTTCCAAGTGAAATCTCTCTCTCTCTCTCTCTACCTACCTACCTACTCACCTACCTGCCTATATATATACCTGTCTCTATCTCTATCTATCCATCTATCTATCTTGGATATAAATAACTACAATTTGTTATCTGTCATGCCCTTTTTTTGTAAGCTTTACATTGATTAGGCATTCAAAACTATCAGGATTTGAATTTGGATTTATATATTATTGATCCGTTGGATTATTAGACCAGATCAGATTTTATTGGGTAGAATTGTTTACTTTAATTGAATGATGCTTCCCTTTGAGGGTTATATAGTGATCTTATATAATGTTTTCAATTTGTCTGTTTTGTTTCCTTCTGCAGCTGCAAAAGGTTAATGATGAGCAAAAGACTAAAATTCGTAAAACCGAACGTGCCCTTCAAGTAGCAGAGGTATATCAGTAACTTAGTTCTGCAAAAACTTATATGATGCTATGTGCTAGATGATGCTTCTTATTTGCAGTTACTTTCCCTATTATTATTATCATTATTTTATTTTTATTGTTCCAGGAAGAAATGATGAAAGCAAAGTTTGAGGCCAGTTCAAAAACTCAAGAGTTAAAGGAGGTAACAAACTAAATTGGGTTCATTTTAGCATGGACCTCTCTTTATATGTTTAAATACTTTTTGAGCTGCTTGGACATTTTAGCAAGTTCAGGCTCAAATAATTGAATCTTCTGTAATTGTTCAAGAGTGTTATGGTTCCTATGAACTAGTGCAACAATACATGTAAACATAGCTCTATCTAATTGAGTTGATGTACGCCCTCAGAAGTCTAGAAGCATTTTAAGAGTTTTTTCATTTTATAAAGTAGTTTTTGGCGGCATTTGCTTGGCCATTCATCGCTCTTCAACATTTGTTTTGTGAAATAATCAAGCTGAGGTGAGGAATGCTCATGGTTACAAGGTGGCAGACACTGGAAAGAAAAAAGAAGAAGAGTAGAAAACAAGATCAGTCTAGAAAGAGAGAGAATATATCCATTCAACAGCAAGTCTTGATCAATACCCAGATATTACCTAGTAGACCATATGAAAAATGAAGTACATAATTTAAGAGGAAATGGAAGGTACAGGATAAAAATGAAAAAAAAAAGAGCCTGATATTCTAGCAGATTATATAAAAATGTTGTTAAAAATGTTGCATGAGTTCCCCCCCCCCCCCGGGGGGGAGAAACAAACCCCCCCCCCCCCCAACCTATATGAAGGATACGAAGGAAATTGCTTCTCTTGATTCCATAGAGAGTGCATGTGGTCTTTCATGGGAAGAAAAGGTGGAAAGAGGTCCAATTACATCTCCAAGATTAGGCTCAATGGTGAGATCTTGGATAGCGAGGGCGAATGAGGGATGGTTTACAATTTGACTCCATTGAAGATCATTTGAAGGAAATCATGGAATGGTTTCCCCCCCCCTTGAAGAAGACGTTTTAGCTGCTTTGAGGTCGTTAGAAGGGGATAAGGCTCCTAGGCTAGATAGCTTCACTCAAGCATTGTTTCAGACCTGTTGTGAGGTGGTTAGAATTGATGTCATGAAGGTCCTTGAGAAATTCTTCACTGAAGAGAGGTTCGAAAGAAGCTTGAATGCTACCTTCATCTCTCTTATGCTAGAAAAGAGAGGAGTGTTGGAGGTCTGTGACTTCAGACCTATTAACTTGGTGGGTGGTATTTACAAGATTGTAGTATCTGGCTTAGAGAGGTGATTGCTAGAGATTTGGGGTTTTTATCTTATTTTATTTTATTTTAAATTAAAATTGGTAGGGTTATCTCCCCTAGTCAAAATGCATTTCTCAAAGGAAGGCTAAGATGTAGTTCTCATAGCCAATGATGAATGCTTGTACTCCAGATTGAAATCTAGAAGATCGGTGGTAATTTGCGAGCTTGTTTAGAAGGTTTACGACCATGTGAACTGGAGTTTCTTATGTATATATATATATATCCTCAAAAGGATGGGTTCTGGGGAGAAATGGAGAAAGTAAGGGGGTGTTCATGTGTATCTCTTCAGCTTCCTTTTGTGTGTTGGTCAATGGCTCTTTGAGTGGTATTTACAGGAGCTTGAGGGGTCTGAGGCAAGGTGAACCTCTCTCACTTCCTTTTCATTCTGGTTATGGAATTTTTGCCAAAATTATTGGGCAGAGCTGTCTGTGATAACCCTATTTTCTTTTATATTATGGAATGATATTATTAGTACCCTTTTCTTGTAATTATTGTGATTAGTACTAATTTAACCTTAATTAGCATACTTAATTATGATTAGGAGCAATTTATTTTGATCAAGGATGACTAAGCTTGCTTATGGTTATTAGTACTAATTAGCCTTGATTGGCATAATTAATTAAGATTAGGAGCAATTAGTGTTGATCAAAGCCGACTAAGCTTACTTATGGTTAATTAATAAAAGTAATTATGAGGTGGCGGGATTATGGGCTATTTGGCACAAGCAAATAGGAGGTATAAAGTGGAGAATGAAGGTGGCATATATTGATTATATTCTATACAAATGGTAATATAATAGAATGACGTGTCATAATATGCTAAGTGTCCATCTTAAAATTGGATGAGTAGCTATTTCATACAAAGAGGAGGGATGAAGTGTATGCAAGGTGTACTCTTAGTGTATGGGTCTTGTGTTAGATATCAGGATCACATTCTCTCCTATGCCTGTGTGGACACTTGTCCATAGGCATGCAAGGCTAGCTCTTTGGAGACCTTGGAACTCATTTTTCTCTCATACATTTTGTGTGGCAGCTTGGGGGAAGGGTGCTAGAGAGAGATTTGTTGACAGATAGATAGTCTGAGTTATTATATTTCTCATCTATTAATAATGCCTATTTTCATGAGATATAATGGAATTATTTGATGTTAGTATATATGGTTGATTGTGAAATTATTTGAGGAATGGATTGCTATTGATCATGTGATGATACTGTAGTGACAAATTTAAAATTTGTGATATTCTGTTTTTTTACTAGCTTTATATAAGTTTATAATGTTGCATGTGATATTTAAAACTTCATTTATTGTATAGGAATTATTTTTCCTGCTGGGTAGTTGTAGCTCACCCTAATTCTTTCAAGGTATTCTTCATTGGAGGTTCATAGTTGACGAGGGAGCAATGATTCATTATATTATTTCAATTATCTCATAAGGTTGTATTTTGAGATTGACAATACTGAGAAATCAAGTATATTTATATAGTGAAATTGAGGGGTGTGACAATTCGTATTAAAGCTTAGGTTTTGCAAGTCCCTAGGCATTGCATCAAGGCCTTTTACAATTCCCTTCCTCTGAGGTATATGCTTTGGGGGCCAGCTTCTAGAGAGTGTTTTAAAACTTCGGTTGTGATTCATGGATGTTTAGGGGCTAAAGTTCATTTTGGCATTATACGAGTTATACAAATAGTGATGCCCTAGCAGCAAGGAGGATATTTCCAACGTGGATTGAAACTTATTTTACCAATTCCTGCTCAGTTATGTATTTAGCATTTTTTTCCCTTCTAGTATTTAGGAGTTCTTAGATGCACATATTGATCCTTAAAGGCAATTTCATTGGTTATGAATTTATGATGATGCATATATGCAAAATGTGACTACTTTTTTTGTTGATTTATCATGTCACTGGCTCTTTACCCCCATGATATTTCACATGGTTTGGCTGCTAGTTACTCCCTTTGTCCCAAAAATAGGCCTTCTTTCCTTTTTTGGCTGTCCCAAAATGATTGTCTCCTTTGAATATTCAAATTATATCTTTTTTTAACTTTTCCATACTACCCTTTATTATTCCAAGAGTGTCTTGACAGGACACCGCATGCAATTGTAGGAGAAGGGTAGTTTTGGGAAGAAAAGGTAAAAAAGGTAACAAATCAATGCATTAATGGATTTTCTTAATTTGCGTGCCTTTTGAAATCTTTATGGGACAGAGGGAGTACTTCTATTATAAACTATATATTTTAATTTGTAGGTAATGGTTTGTGAATTGTGAGTAATTTAATCTCACTGTAGTTGTAGATTACAATGTGCACATTAATGTGTCATCTTTAAGGTCCTCACAGCAGTTCTTTTGTTGTCTAATTTTAAAAAGAAGTATGAGACTAGTTTTCTGTTGCAAGGCTAATGCACTTTTTACTGTGATCCATTGTCAGGTTCATGGTGCATGGATTCCACCTTGGCTTGCGGTTCATTTAATTCATTGTCAGGTAAATTGTGTCTAGTGCATTTTATTTGTACTACAAGGACTCTTCTCATGAGTTCTGACGATATTTTTAACTTTCAGTCGTTCATCAAGACACATTGGAATGAGCGTGGAAAACCTGCTATGGACACAGTGATTCAGAAGGTATTATTTTTTAATTGCTATGTAGTTTATTTTGCAGTTCTTATGTATCACCTATTGGATTTTCTGTTATCTGCTAAAACCTGGAGTTAGCAGCTAATTTTTTGGCTTTATAACTATCATTCCCCTCAGAGCTTATTAATTAACTAGCTTCACATTTCAAATTTCTTACAGGCCCTGGAGAAAAAAGCCCATGCTAAAAAGTGGGCTGAACCCCACTTGGAAACTGTTAAAACTGTAAGCTATCTTTATATTGTCTTCATTTTTTATGCTCCATGACTTTCTGAATTACATGATTGTTCCATTATTTTCTGTAGACACATGATTCTGGATGTAGCCATAAGTATTTTTCGTCTTCATGGGCTATCATACTCCTGCAAAGGCCAAAATCCTTATGAACCTGGATCTTATATGTAACTGTAATTTTTGCTGATAAATGATGCCCTTTTGTTCTTGCTGTGAGCCTGTAACTGTAAAGTTATCCATTTTTATTTGAAAAGAATTTAGTGGATCAGTGGTGCTGGATGATATGATGTTTGTTGCAGAAAGTTTTGTTTGAATTGCTGTCCTTGCTCTTAAGAATGGTTGTTTTATTATTTATCTGTCTAAATTGGATGAGTTTCTTTGTTATTTTCTGTCATGCCACATGAAGAAATGGATCCCGGCGTTAAAGGAACAGTGGGTGGTCATAACAACAAATGTTGAACCACACTTGCAATCACTAACTACAAAAACTATCAAGATTTATGAGACCTCTAAGAGTGCGATAACTCCACATATTATCAAAGTACAAGAATTTTCTGATCCTTACTTTCAGGTATATATTTTATTATGCTCATGCTTTCAGTTATCTGCACTGTTCACCTGTGTTCTGAAACATATTTCTTTTGTTGATAGGAAGCTAAGAAGTTCAGTAAGCCGTATATTGATCAGGTTGCAACTGTAACAAAACCTCATGTTGATAAAGTGCGGGTTGTCCTGAAGCCTTATTCAAACAAGGTTGTTCTTGTGTATGGGGAGTTTCTTAAATCCGCAACTGTGTACCATCAGCAGGTATCAATATCTGCTATTGTCTTTTCTTAATTTACTGTAATATGCTCAATTTTGCTTTTTCTACCAGTTTTGAAGGCTTTATATAAACTTGTTTCCAGCATCACGAAAAGGTCCCCAATACTAACCCAATACAGTACTTGGTGAGTCCTATGCTCATCCAAAGACTCTTAAGTGACACTTTGAAACAACACATAAATGTTGGAAAATTCAAAAAAAAAAATTTCATGGGAAAGAGAAAGGATTTTATTAAAGACACCCTACAAATTCTCATAGCAATTAAGACAGAAATGCAAAAGAAGAGAATAGCAGAACTTGAAAGTGATATGAAATCCTATAGGTAATTTGGTACTCCAACTCTATCTACCAAGAGCACAACTATTTGATACTTCTTTTCAATTAAAAAATAAAAAAATTTGTTCCTTTGCGTTCATTGATTTGGGCACCATCATTTGTTTCACAGTTTTTAGTTGAGATTGTCATGTTAGACATTTATATTTCTGTTGAACACCAACTTCTGTTTCATATTCGACACCGTTTTAATAGCACCCAAGATTTCAAAGACTGATACTGCCAGTAAAAATCAGAAGCAGAACCTCTCGTTGAGTTCTTTCCTCCTTAATACACAAATGTTGAAGGCTTTGTATAACCTTGCTTCTAGCATCACCAAAAAGTTCGTAACACTAACCCCAATACTTGGCAAGGCCTATGAGCATCTAAAGCAGCGTTTTAAGTATCTGTCGATACTATACGTATCAGGCGATATGTATCGGAATTCTAAGGGGCCTTTACGTGATTTACGGTGTGAATCGGTGATCACATGGTATCGGGGCCGATACCATACGTATCGGGGCCGATACCATACGTATCGGGG
>JAESVK010000261.1:199224-213128 GCA_017140935.1 Hamamelis virginiana
ATTAGGGTGTTTGTCATTGGTTAATATGTCTGTGATTTTTAATGGGAAAGCTGGCAAGAGCTTTAGGGTGTCGAGGGGTCTTAGGTAGGGCGATCCTTTGTCTCGTTTCTTGTTCACTTTAGTGGTTGATGTGTTGGGTAGAATGGGTTGATAGGGCAAGAGATGTAGGGTTGGTTGAAGGTTTTCGGGTTGGTAGGGATAGGATTCATGTGACTCTTCAGTTTGCTGATGATATTATGTTTTTTTTCTTCTGATGATGAGAACTGTTTATTGAGTTTTCATAAGATATTGCAAGTGTTTGAAGTGGTGTCTAGATTGAGGGTTAATTTGAATAAAAGTGCTTTAGCTGGGGTGAATATTTCTGGTGAGGAGGTTGGGAGATTGGCGGAGTGAGTTGGTTGTAGGTGGTTGTAGGGTGGAGAAGTGGCCTTTGAAATATTTGGGGTTGCCTTTTGGGGGGAATCCTTGGTCAGTGTCGTTTTGGGACCCAGTTTTGGACAAGGTTAGAAGGGTGGAAGAAGCTTTTGTTGTCTAAAGGGGGTAGATTGATGTTAATGCAGGCAGTCTTGTCTAGCATTCCAATTTACTTTTGTCTTTGTTTAAAGTTCCAGTCAAGGTGGCGAATAATTTGGAGAAATTAATGAGAGATTTTTTGTGTGAAGGGTCGGGTGATGAGAAAAAGATTCACTTTGGAGGTTCCCTCATGAGTTTAACTCACTTTGGGACAAAGTTATTAAAAGTAAGTACGGGTTGCAGGATAATGGTTGGGATGCTAGATGAGGTAGGGAGGTTTCTCATTGTAGCCCTTGGAAGGGTATTTCCCAAGTTTTTACGTTCTTCAGTTTTGTATCTTTGGTGGCTGGTAATGGGCTAAAGATTATATTTTGTGAAGATATTATTATATTTTGTGAAGATATTTGGAGGGGTGAGTCTTCTTTTGCTTCTTTGTTTCCAAGGTTCTACAACTTGTCTCTTGTTCATGATGCTCCTATTGTTAGTTTTGTGGTGTCTTCTTCTTTTCTGATTTCCTGTGATTTTCGTTTTTGTAGAAATCTTAATGATAGGGAGATTGTTGGGCTTTCTTCTCTTTTGAATATTCTTGATGGGGGTTCATTTGAGTCATTCGATTCAGGATAGGAAGGGATGGTTATTACATTCTTCTAGTTCTTTCTCTTGTAATTCTTTTTTGGTTGCTTTATGTGATGATTCTTTATTTCCTGCTTTTGTTTCGGCAAAGTTTATTTGGAAAGCTAAAGTACACCTTAAAGTTCAGGTTTTTGCTTGGTTAGTGGCGCATAGAAGAATTATTACTAATGACTTTCTTTAGAGGAGGATGCCTGGTTTGGTTCTCTCTCCCAATGGTGTGTGATGTGTCGCTCACTGGATGAGAGTATTGATCATCTATTTCTACATTGTCGGGTGGCTAGGGAGGTTTGGTGCTCTCTTTTTCAGCTTGGTGATGTTTCTTGGGTTGCACCTAAACATGCTTCTCAAATGGTGGAGATTGATTTTAAGGTTTTTGGGTTATCAAAAAGAGCTTCAATTTTAGGGAAATGTTTTGTTATGGCAATTTTTTGGGTGATATGGCTGGAGAGAAATGCTAGAATCTTTGATGATAAATCTTTAACTGTTCATAGTTTGTGGGATAGTGTTAGTTCCTTGACTTCTTTGTGGGTGTCAGTAACTAAAGAATTTAAGGGTGTCCCTTTGTTTCTTATTAGGGGTAATTGGGTGGCTATTTGTAATCATTGAGTTTTTCTTTGGTTTTTTTCTGGTTCTATGTTTTCTTCTCTTGTAAGTAGGACATCTTGTCCTCTTTGTTGTTTTCAACAAATTTGTTGTTTATAAAAAAAAAGAAAAAAAAAGAATTCATTTACTTGGGGCACTTCCTAGACTTTTCTGGCATCTCCAATGAAAGCATATTCCTATAACTTAAAACATTTCTTTCTTCAAAATCAATCATTACTCCATTCAATAATGTGAAAGACCTTTAAAGAGTTATTTATCATGCATAATGACCAAAAGAAAAAGGGCAAGAGAAAATTCTAAATCCAAATTATACTTGAATTCTTGAAAAGAGAAAAAAATGCCTAAAGACTTAAAAGATGTAGTCCTTTGTGATTTTATATTCTTTAATTAGACATTAATAACCTTGTTCAATGCCTTTTAGTATCAGTTCAAGTTGGGGTGGGTTGTCCTTTTACATCTCTTGAATCTTCACTGTCTTCTTACAACTGTATGTTTGCTTGTGCCTCTTTCTCTGGAAAGTGATCGCAATTTGAATCCATTGTTGACTCTTGCCATAGCTTGGTCTCATGGATTTATAGCAAGAGTCACTTCTGTCACACCTATGTCTTCGTTGGGAATCTGACTTAAAGTTGCTTCCACTTAGTCAACCAAACAAGCTCAAAAACTAAAGCCAGAAAACCCCTTGGTAAGTTATGGCCAAGTTCATTCTCAATATTGCTAGTATCTTTTAGTGGAATTACAATTGTTGCTAAAAGTGTCATAGAAGAGAAGGTTTTGCAGCATAAAGCCTTTTATGATAATAAAAATACGAAACAACCTTACTTCAGTCATGGTGATTAACAACAGTTATAAAGCATAAATCTAGATGAATATGTGAATCTTTTTCAACAGTTCTTTTAAACATGTTGATTATGTCTTTATAACATGGAATCAGGATATGATATCTGCGACTGGATTTATATGGACATTTCTAATACCGTTAAAGAACTATCTAATTACTACTGTAATATTTCAAACTATTTTCTTATGGTTTGTCAAGGTCCAAGCCATTGTCCAAGAAATGCTGAAAAGGCATGAGCTTACAAGACCTCTTGCAACTAAAGAGTTGGAATGGTTTGCGGTACGTATATATTGGTTGCATTTACACTACCAAGTCTTTTGATTGTTTACCTCCGAAGAAATTCGTCCATTCGTAGGTTTTTTGATATTTACTATATGTTTAACTTATTAGTAATTCAAATGTTGCAGGCCTCTGCATTGTTGGCTCTACCCATCATCATTTTGCCTAGACTCTGTTCAGCCATTTTCTGGTCAGTTTCTGAATCTGCAATTCTTTGTTAATGGAAAATCTGTTTGTTTCAAAAAGGCTACTTTTTAGATTGTTGCAGTTCTGTTTCTATGTTATATTTCCTTATAGTTTTCCCTCTTAGGATTTTTTTCCCTACCTAACCTTTGCAGCAAAAAGGCAAAGAAACCTATTCGAAATGGTCATACAAATCATTCACGTCGTAAGGCCAAGCGAGGGCATCCAGACAAGTAGTGTTCCGTGTTCCTCAAGGTACTTTTTGCTTCAAGCTCCCCCCCTCCTCCTCCTTCCCTCCCTCCCTCCCTCCGTCCTTCCATTTTTAAGGTCTGCTTCATTACCATTTAGAAGGAAGCATTTTAGGTATGGAAAACTTCATGTACCTGGCAAGTTATTCTGTTCTTGTATGCATAATTTGCGATAATATCGATTCAGATTTCTCACTACTGACTTTAAGTATGGAATTCTGCGTTTCTGTTTATGTTATGCTTCATTACCATACAAACATAGGTTAATACCAAAGAACTTAAATGTCAACCATTGTGCAAGATGATAATGCTGTTATAGAGCTTGCATGATGTCATTAGTCCTCAGTTAGCACTGTTAGAGGTTTTATTGTTAAAAAATATTGGTGCAAAAGCTGAGAACTCTTAGTATCTTTGTCATCTTTTAGAAAGAAACCAAGAGATGCAAAAATAAATAAAAATAAAATAAACAATTACAACAACATTGAATCAAGAAAATTATGAAATGACAACCCGGTTTCCGAAACTAGCCGTACCTTTCCAGACAAAAATTTCACTAGCCAAACTAAGTTTTAAATTCCCAGTAGACAAAAACTTCTTCAATTCCTCTCCTTCCAAAGAGTCCAAAAGATTGTGTGGCACCATCTTCCAAACCGCTAGAGGAAAAGCTATGATTGATCTTATTGGGAGCAAGTCATAAATTTGGTGGGCTTTATTATTTGGACTGCTTGCAGCTTTCTACTTGTGTGTGCATGTGTGTGCACGAGCATGAAACTGTAGGCTAGGTGGTTTTCTAGTTCTGGGCTTTAATACTTTGTGGCTGTGGTGACCTTAGTTTCATCTCTAAGCCCTTGCCATTTCTGTGCGGTGTAATCTACAAAATATAAGACTTTTCCCTTTTCATCTGATGAAATCCCCAACGTCTTTGACCTAATGCATTTTGATATTTAGGGATCTGTTCCTTTTTCTTCTAAAGCTAGTGTTAAAGTGTTATGTCTGTCATTGTTTTCCTCATTTCTGTGTATATTCCATGCAGTCTTAAGCAACTATAAATTAAATAATCACAAATATCCCAAACGAAATAAAGTAACCTATGGGCAATACAGGCCGGAAATAGCTGTTTAGTATGTCAAACCCCTCCATTGCATGAAGTTCTCTAATCATAAGCAAATAGAGAATTGATTGCTTATACAAGATTGCAAATTAAATATTATGGAAAATGTTTGGTGTTCTCCAATATAAACAATAGCAACCCGCTAGTAACAACGAAATTCAACAATAACATGAGTAATTATTTGTTGATAATTCAGGAAGTGCTTGGTTACATTTACAATTTTAGTTAGCATCTTATATGTTCCTGAGGCATGAGAAAATTTATTGACATTTTGCATAAATAAGAATATGTTCTCAGATTAATAATTAAGAGGGGTTGAAAATGGGTTCAGCTTATTTAGTGAGAAAGTTGCAAAATTTATGCTACCTTTTTTTTTTTTTTTCCTCCAAATGTTGGAGGTAAGGCTTGATAGAAATCATTCCTTAGAGATATGTGAAAACTGAATGCTTTAGAGCATCAGGTGGGATAAAATTTGCCTTTGGAATCTGTACGTTTGATTAATCATATGTTGGCAACTGTTCATGTTTTCGCTTTACAGTTATGGCTGGGCATCTGTGCATGTATTATTTTTCCTCTCCTGCATTCTTCTTGTAGTTTAATCAATGCTCTTGCTGCAGCCAAATTTACTTTAATTTTGTTTTCCAGATCTTAGATTGTATACTTAGTACTAAAGAAGGGTGGTTTTCTATTTCTTACAGACTTGTGGTATTTGCATGGGCTTTTTGGAGCATACAAGTCACCGTTTGTTGATGAAGTCAGATATTTTTAAAGATCTTGCTTTCCTTTTTTTTTTTTTTTTTTTTCTTTTCGTTTTTAATTTAAATTTTTGTGAAAAAGGGTATGTTTAGAACCTGTTCCACACGGCTAGACATTCCAAAAAGGCTAGAAAATCATGTATTATTGGCTGTCTTTTATTTATTTTATTAGGGGTGTAATTTTAATTTTTTGATTCATCTCAAAGCATAGTTAAAATGACAAGTCTTTTATCTGCCCTGACATCCTCTATACTCATCAGAATATTATATTTTGTATTTAATTATTGTTACTTACTGATTTTGGCCTTAGACGATAGATTTGTTAGGGCTTGCCTGCATGTTGGGATTTTTATTTATTTATTTGTTAAAGTAGGTTACTATTTGTGATGGAATTTCTATTAATTTGTTAAAATATATTACTATTTGTGATGGGATTTTTATTTATTTATGGGGAAATTGGTGAAAAGTCTTCATTTATTGTTTTTTGCTGCATAAGGTCCTGGGTGGGTTTCCATTGTCAAGTCTGCTAAAAAAACACTGATCCAATTGCCCTTTTTGGGAAATGTTAATGGGAAAAACTGTGATTTTTTTGTTCTTTAAAATATCATTAATTTTCCAACCAGTTTTTTCAAAAACCTACTGTTGGATCACTGTCATTTTTTGGTAGGCATGACATACATAAGAGTAATATATAATCCAACAGTAAGTTTTTCAAAATATGTCAGAAACTAATGAGGTTACCTAATGCATATGCACTTGATGCTAGCAACCATATATATATATATATATATATATATAGAGGTTTTCTCTTATGAGCATCACCTTACTTTAAGCTAAAGTAAGCATCTAACAGTAGAGCCACCTGTGATGAAATTTTGGAAAACTGACCGTTGGATTAGATACCCCTATAATGTATGTCATGCCTGCCAAAAATCACAGTGATCCAACGGTTAGTTTATGAGAAAACTGACTGTGAAAAACTATGATTTTTTTGTTCTTTAAAATGTTATCATTTTTTGGCAGTCAGTTTTCTCATAAACTAGCCGTTGGATCACTGTGATTTTTGGCAGGCATGACATACATTATAGGGGTATCTAATCCAACGGTCAGTTTTCCAAAATTTCATCACAGGTGGCTCTACTGTTAGATGCTTACTTTAGCTTAAAGTAAGGTGATGCTCATAAGAGAATTTTTGTATATATATATATATAGTTTGCATTTTCTTACATAAGTTATGTAAGCATGAAGTTCATAGATGATTGTGATGCATATTCTGAAAAATTGACCGTTGGATTAGACACTGTACTTATAGATGTCATGCATGTTAAAAATCACGGTGATCCAATATTAGAATTTCAAAATATAACTATAAAAAATTGCAACCGTTGAAAATTATCACATTTTTTCTCAGCAACATTTTTGAAAATCTGACCGTTGGATTATTGTGATATTTGGTATATAGACATACATAAGGACATTATTTAATCCAATGGTTAGTTTTTCAAAATATGCACCACAGAATGAGTTTCGTGCTTACATAAGTTTATATAAGTATATGTTGACTGGATCGTTTCTCTATATCTATATATATAGCCGTTAGATTACTCACTGGCCAAGAACTAACGGTGTTTACTGACTTAGCAAATGTTGATTAGAACATTTATGTATATTTATATGTACACATTTATTTCAAATGTTAAGAGAAAGAAAATACTCGTAATTCATTCTTTCATTTCTTTTTCTCTCTTTTTTATTTTATTTTATTTTAATGTTTTATCAAACTGTAGAAATCTACTTTATTTAATCACTCCTATTTAATCCTAACAAATGAGTATCAATTCATTTTGCAAACTAAACCAAACAAATCATTGACCTTTGTCATATTTCATATTAATTTTATTTTTCATGCATTAATCTAATCCGTGGCTGTATAGGGTGAAAGAATTTTTACAGACCAGTCAGATATTTCTTAGAATTTTTTTATGGATCTTTTAGGGCTGGTAAACAAAAAAGCTAACATTTGAACAGCATGAGTTCAGCTTTTTCGAGCTTGTTGATCACCAGCCTAAGCTATGATTAAGCTTACGGTTGTATAATAAACTTGCAATAGGCTAATAAAACTAACACACTCCTAATAATTTTGGTAAGACCCAGCCTTAGCTATCTATGCAGGTGGCTTCTTGGGCTTTATCTTCTTCAATATATTGTTTATTTGGATGTTTATATGGTGGTTCCCCTTTTCCTTTGAGTTCTCATGTTTTTTTTTTTTCAAATAATTTCAAATGTAAAATTTAAGACACATTCATGTCTTTTGTTTTTCTTCTTTTTTGACAAAATAAGACATGTTATATCATCAAATTTACTGGGTTTATCTTCTATTGTATAAAAATATAATAAAATGAATCTACATAATGCATGATACAGCAGAATACATATACGATGACTAGCTCACCACAAGCGAACAATCTTCTATTGATCTATTGATAGATATTTTGGATTCAATCTTAAAGAATGGAAACTAGGAAAATGAGAAAACCTTTTATAATTAGAATTCGTATTAATTCAAAATTGAGTTTGCTTGGATGGTTACAAGCATATTTATACTAGAAATAACCCTGAAAACCCTAATAGAACTGAAATAGCTAGGGAAAAACTAGGAAAAAAAAAATGAAATTTTATCAAAAATGGAAAGTCGTCATCGAAAATCAAAATCAACGAACTTCTAAAGGGAAAGTAATTAGAGAGCAAAAATCTTTCTAAAAATAGCAAAATTGCTTAATCGAAGGCCTAAACAAAGGAATTTGGCCAAAAAATAACATATGTCACAGCCAAAGGCATGAGTATTGGTTATCTCGCCGTTTCTATCTGACCTACAAATTTTAATGCAATTCCAAAGCCAACGACTTTCATTCCAAGTTATGAAGTTTCTATCTTTTTTCATGAAAAATTAATGCTATGCATCACTACAAGTTATGAATTTTCAAAACTATCCATCGGTGATTTCTCAAAACTACACTCATTTTCTTCTTGTAGCGATACTTGTAGTGATTCATGAAGAAAAGTCTAATAGTCTTGGGTTGGCTACTCCCCAGTTTTACGCGAGAGAGCCTTTGCTACATGATTTTATTTATATAAAAGATGAGATTTCATTAAGAGATAAAGATAGATTTAAATCACCAACAACCAAGACTACTTCTTCCTATATTTTTTGTGGCTCTTTGATAAATCATTGGGAGGTGATTTTACCTCATCAGGATTCCTAACTATATGCTCATCAATGGGCTGAACCTCATTAGGTTTCCTAACGTCCTTAGCATTACAAGGATGGTTATCCTTATCACCCTCCCTCAACCCTCAAGCTGGAGGGCGGAGCAGGCAGCACTCCAAGCTTGGAACGGAAGGTATAAAACATTTGTTTGGACAAGGCTTTAGTGAAAATGTCAGCTACTTGATTTGAAAAAGAAACATATCTTGTAACAAGAGAACCCGAGGCAACCTTTTCCCGCACAAAATGAAAGATAAATGTGCTTAGTTCGAGCATGGAACACAGGGTTAGCAGTCATTTGTAAAGCATTCAAATTATCACAAAATAGCACTGGGACAGCGGGTAAAGTAAGGCCGATGTCACGTAGAAGATAAGAAACCCAATTTAACTCATATGTAGCTGCCGCCGAAGCTTTATACTCCGCTTCAGCCCTTGAGCGAGACACAATAGCTTGTTTCTTGGAGGACGAAGAAATGCGCGCAATTGGCACCCAAGCAAATTCAGTGACCAGAAGTAGAACGCCGAGTATTAAGACACCCTGCCCAATCAGCATTAGAAAAACCATAGAGAGAGAGAGGAGAGTGAGATAAGAGTCGGATGCCATAATCCAGTGTGCCATGAAGGAAACGCAGAATACGATTAACAACTTTAAAGTGAGGAATAGGCGCGGGTGATGCATAAATTGACAAACCATGTTCACAGCATGTTGTAAATCAGGCCGAGTCAAAGTGAGATATTGGTGAGCCCCCACATTACTACGATAATTAGTAGCATCCACAAAAGGTCCATCCAACTGATGAAGATTATATGTTTTTGGGCAAAAGGAGTGCCTATCAGCCTATGGATATGCAGTCAGTCATAGAGGCCTTAGAGAGGAGCTCCGGAGCATATTTCTGTTGAGAGAGAAAAATACCGTCATGAAATGGAACAACTTCGATGCCCATAAAATAATGTAAGGGACCAAGATCCTTCATGGAGAATTCAGTAGCGAGTTTGGAGAGGAGAGCAGACATGAGCTTGGACTGATTGGTAGTGATGATGATGTCATCAACATACACCAACAGTAGAACGAAAGCATCAGTGGACCGATAAATGAATAAAGATGTATTAGCGGTGCTACCCCGAAACCCAAGCCATAAAAGATAAGAACTATACCGATCAAACCAAGCCCGAGAGACCTATGTAAGGCCATAAAGAGAGCGATTAAGACGGCAAACAAGATTAGGAAGAGTGGAATCAGTAAACCCCGGTGGTTGTTCCACGTAGCTAGATCGACAACCTCTTTAAGATGTCCATGAAGGAACGCGCGCATTCTTGACATCAAGTTGACACATGCACCAACCGTTAGAGAAAGCCAAGGAAAGAATTAACCGAATAGTGGTAAGTTTAATCACCGGGCTAAAAGTCTCCGAGAAATCAACACCTTCCAATTGATTACAGCCTTTAGCAACCAGGTGCGCTTTGAAGCGCTCAATAGAACCATTTGATTGAAGTTTGGTTTTAAACACCCATCGAGAACTGACAACATTTATACCAGTAGTACGTGGAACAAGGTCCCAAGTCTGATTTTTGTGTAAAGCAACAATTTCATCCTGCATTGCAGCATACCAGTGAGGGGTACGGTATTGAGGGCCGTTTGAACACTTTTAGGTTCAATGGGGTCATCTGGCTTGAAGGGACAGATTAATTACCAAAGGTATGTCTAGTTTTGTGCAGTTTAAACTTTCAGTATATATCAAAATTTATATAAATTTGATCCTAATTAATTCAGACGATTAGGGCCATAGTACAAAATAGGTTGGTTCAGGCAACCAATTAATGTCTATTGAGGTCCTAGATTGAGTTGGTTTTTCGTTAGATAGACAATTATGTCAATATTCCTCAACCCCTTCAAGTTTAGCCTTGTTATATGTTAAGAAAAATATAGATTAAAAATTTTTAGAATTCTATTTAGAATCAAATTAGTACTCATAAGAAACCATAATTCAATTAAGAAAATTTTAACCGTAGGGATTTATGGAACCATTTTTATATAAATATTCATATATAGAGAAATGATCTAGTCTGCATATGCTTATAATATAAGCTTATTTAAGCAAAAAGCCTACAGATAATTGTGGGATACACATTTTGAAAAACTGTCTGTTGGATTAAATACAATACTTATGTGTGTCATGTATGCCAAAAATCACACTATATTATCCAACAATTAGTATCTTGTGATTTAGTTGGCGTAAAAACATAATGCAAGCTAAATTAATCATTAGCTTTTACACTTCACATAATTAAGGTTTAATTACATATTGGTATCCTATATTTCGATGTGGGCATGTGGCATGACCCTATTTTTTATCTTTTAATTTGCTAGCTTTATTTATGTTTAGAATTATGTATAGAATTTGCAAGTTTTATTCTTAGTTTTAAGTTCAAAAAAAAAAAAAAAAAAAAAAAAACCATTGTAACTTTTGTTTTTTTTTTTTAAGTAAAACATAAGTGGTTATTGGATTGACTAGTGGCGGTCTCTCACTTTAAGATTTTAGTAGCGCCCCTCCGCTTTTTGCCATTGCCGGCGGCAGCCCAATCGGACTTTACTCTCCTCTGTCGTGGGAGCTCTCTTCCTCCTAGGGGTGTTCAAGAACTGAACGGGACCGATTGAACCGACCAAAATCAAACTGCCATATTTGGTTAGTTTTAATGAGTGCCACGGTCCCTAATGGTTTTTATTTTTCTCAAACCGAGGTAATTGGTTTGGTTCATATAATGAGGGTATAGATGACCAAATCGGCCGATGTACACTCATACTATTTGCATAATGCATGTTTGATTGTAGTTGTATGAATTAGCCAAATTGGAACTTATTTTGGAAATTGGTACTTGGTAGTGTTGATTACTTCATGCACAATATATAGGTTTTTATTTGAAAATTGCTAGTAGTTTATTTTGGGTGACACAATTTTCAAATTACTTCATGAATAACAGGTTCTACATTGCTAGTAGTTGAAAAGAGAGAGAACATTGGAGTTGGCACTGATACAATTTTTGTGGGTGACACAAATTTTTTTTTGTTTTCCAAATTAGCGTCTATCAAAACCGATGATAGATCGACCGAACCAAGCCGAAAAATATCTCCTATTTTGGTTGGTTATCATGAGTGCCACGGTTCCTAATGGTTTTCATTTTCCTCAAACCGATGTGATTGATTTGGTTCATATAATGAGGGTATAGACCGACCAAACCGGCCGATGTACACCCCTACTAGTTCCTCCTCTCGTAAGAGTTTTCTCTCTCGTCTTGTTGGAGCAGTCCTTCTCGTCTAGGATGAGCCTCTTCCAAGGCCGGCTCAACCCCTAGGCAAGTGAGGTAGCTGGCCTAAGGTCCCCGCCTGACAAGACCTAGGATTCATCTTAGTATATTATATATATAGTGAAATGATCTAGTCAGCTAATGCTGACTTAGATCTAAGTCAGCTAAGACTTATGACCATTGAATCATTTCATGAATGAAGGCTTTTTTTAGGTGATGAGATGATCCAATGGCTATAAGTGCTTAGCTGACTTAAATCTAAGTCAGCATTGGCTTACTAGATCATATATATATATATTAAAAGACATAAATGTCAAAAGTTAAATGAAAAGGCAAAAAAAAAAAAAAAAAAAAAAGGAGTCACAAATCAGTAAAAGGGGCTGATGGTCTGATGGAGTGATGACCCTGTCTACTTGGAAAACAAAAAAGGTTGCTTTAGCCTTTTTTAGGGTTTTATACCAATAAGACATTGGTATAACATGCTTATACTATATATAAGGTCCCTATCTTTTTTAGTGATATAACCGTGCAAATTTAGTAAATAAATGACACAAATACCCTTCATTAACACACCAAAGCAGTTTCCAAAAGTGGCGTATGGATAACTCAAAATTCCCAATACCCCAATTTCATCCATATTTCTTCGCATTTACATGGGGGTTTGACATATCGTGGGTTAAATTTCAAACTTCTATCCAGTTTTCAACTTTTGAAGAAATTGAGTGGGAGAAAGTTTGTGTACTTTACCCAATTAACTTTCGCCGGCGTTTCAAATTCTAGCTCCAGACCAAATGGCAAAATCCATTAAGTTTGTGAGATTTTGGTTTAAGGGTCATGTAAACATACCGATTTGTGGGTGTCTGTTGATCTTTTTTGATTTGGCAATGTCATGTATACATGTGTGAGATGGAATTGAGATATGTTGTTAACACCAAAATTTTACTAAGCCAATAGATGGCTAGTAAGTGGCTTTAATTAAAGTGATTTAATTCTAGCTAATGATAAATTGGCTAGTAGAAGATTAGTTTTCAAGGAGTTCGAAGTCAATTAGAACGGAGTTTATTGGCATCCAAACTCTTCACTCTTGGAAGCTAATTATCAAGCCAAAGAAGGAGTCTAGCTTATCCAGATGGGGATAGATAGTAGTTGCAGATGATCCAGCTTGAAGATGAAGATGATCCAACAAGTAGCTGAAACTGATTAGGAAACTACCATTCAAAAGTCTATAAATAAAGGCCTGAAGACCAACAGAAGACCACTCTCTCAACACACATCAACTCAACAAATGAATTAAAGAGCACCCATCTCTTTTATCCTAACTTGGGGTATGGGGGATTCCTCTTAGTCTTTGGTATTGATTGGCCTTTTGTGGCTCCTTATCAAGGATTTTATCGGTAGTTTAGTCTTTGATACTGCTTAGTCATCTTAACTCCGTATCGAAGGCAACCTTAGTTCGAGTTGTTTCTAGATTAAATGGTAGGATTGTTACCAAAGGCTTGAGGGTAGTTCGAGCATCAGCTCTGTGTGGTGGTGAATAATTAATAAACTTTTTGTTATTGTTTACTTCATTCTACAATCTTCTTCTTCTCTTCTCAATTCTATTTTATTTTTATACTTGAAGTTTGCTTATAATTGGTATTATTAATTCACTTGGATTGTCTTCTTTAAAAGTCTTATTGATTGAGGCAATTCGAACCCCACCATCTTGATTCAATTCGAACCCAAACACCGAGTTCGAACCCAATCGACTTGATTCGATTCAATTTTCCAAAAAACGGAAAAAAATGATTAACACATGTACGTATATATAATTTTTCAAATTTTGATTGATTCTACGTTCCGATGATCATGGAGATTGGATTCCTTTCCGTTCCAATGTTGGGTTTTTGGAGGTTTAGATTTTTGAAAAAAAATTGTTCCTTGGTGTTGGAAGAGTCATGTATACATGGTTTTCTTCATTTGTTTTTGTTTGGGAATTGATTAGTTTGCCATTGCTACTGAAAATTGAAAAGTCAAGTATACATTGCTTTTGATTTTTGAAAAAAATGGATCTTTTTTTTTTGGTTTGGAAGAGTCATGTATACATGGGTTTTTTCCCCTTGTTTTGGGGTTTGATTGGTCTAAAAAATTTGGTTGTTAGGTCGGGTTGTAATGGAAACTTAGATTTTGG
>JAESVK010000261.1:243128-253547 GCA_017140935.1 Hamamelis virginiana
AGTTTTACGAACTGTCATATAAAATTGGCCATATGGAGGGGACCTTACGCAGCGTAAAGACAACCTCATAAGTCAGCCTCATAATAGCATTTCTGTATATATATATAGGGACTGAGTGGAAGCATGGGTTGACTGTAGCTTAGAGTTCGTTTAGAGTCAGACCACCGACGGTAAGTCCCGCAGACGGAGAGTAAGTCGGACAGTGAGGCAGGCTTTAGGTAGACCTTAGGTACCTAGGGTAGATCGCCGAAAGAGGCAATCCTAGGGTTACAGCCGACATGAGTTTCCTTTCACGAACTCTGTCGAAGGCATCATCGTCCTCCCGAAAGGGAAAAGAAAAGGAAACTGTTAATAAGCAAGAGACAAATATTAATATGGATAATGCAAACTTTGATAACCGGAAAATTCCTAAAGTACCAGGAAGAGATATTTATTATCGGTGTACTTTTGAGTACTTTTCCGATCTAAGTATCAAAACTGAAGAGAAAACTGTAGAGCTCAAGAACGAGTTCGAAACTATTCAACTGTTTGACAAAGAATCTATTAATAGATATAAACAGGAAGACTTTAACTTTCTCCATCTAGGATTAGTTCAAGTAGCAGTTAAACCCTTAATGAGGGAAGGTCTTAACATGTCCATAATCATGGCATTAAGAGATTGTAGACTGCTTAACTTTGAAAAATCTATGTTAGGAGGAATTGAAGCGGGTCTTCATGATGGACCTGTTTATTTTAACTGTTTCCCAAACTTCAGTGTAAGCCTTAATGATGACCATATTATGCATGTTCTCACATTAAACTTACAAGTTTTTAACACAGAAACTCTGATGGGAGCTCGTCCTATCATCCTACTTTCGAGAATTAGGTATAAGGTTTTCACTACCTTTTTAGATCCTAGAGCTAAGGTTCTTTCATCTAAAGGCGAGAAACCCTTTTATTGCAAACTAATAAGACTGAGCATGGTGAACTAATTACTCCTAAGAAGATTCGTTGGGATGAACTTACTTTCCCTCAGGAATGTAAATTCCCAAAGATTCTTCCTCCACCTAAACAACCTGAGGTCACTACTTCTAGGATTAGAAGAATGGTAGAATACGAGGACGGAAGTGTCGGAATCAGCTTTGCTCGTAGGAACATTGGAAGTTCCTTCCGACTTCCTCCTGATAGTAATAAGGTACCTTTAGAAGATGCTAGGTCCTCTACATCTTCTATCCCAACTAGAATATTTGAACAATCAATTCCAGATTTAACTGGAGTCCGAAATTCAAGTATTCCACAACCTTATTATACTACCACTCCTTCAGAACAGGATAATAAAACTAATGACAATGACAGTGAGAATATGTCTCCTACATATTCACAGGTCAATGATCCTCAACTCTATATTTTAGAAAAAGATTTTGAGATAAATAAGAAACTTCTAAATGATGATTTTTCAAGTAAAGAAAATCGAAAACTTAGAAAAGCCTATTTCAAAAAGTATAGTAAAGAGGAAACTGAGCTTATTAGAAAACTTTATTATGGTTTTATGAATGCCCATAAAATTCAGATAAGTTTTTTTAAATGGCTTGAAATTCATGAAAATAACAAGGAATTAAATGTTATTACTAAAACTACTAAAACATGGCAAGTTTCTCCAAATACTTTCAGGGAATCTGTCCATCCACCAATGGAACAATTCGAGATTCCTATAAGAGGAACTACAATGGTTGCTTCCCCTTATAAGAAAGTATCAGAGAATAAGGAAATAACTAAAGTCCTTGAACAAAACAACTTCACTGTTGGCCCAAAATATACTCTAGAGGGGGGGTGAATAGAGTATTGGCAAATTAAAAACTAATTTAAAAATAGGATAGAGTGTTTTTGAAAACTCAAACTTTTAATAACTAGAATGCAAGATTAAATCTCAACTCAGCAAAATATAAAGCAAGTAAATAAATTTAAATGCAAGAGATAGAGTTAGAGAAATTCAAACACAAGGATTTTAACGTGGTTCTGTCTCCGCCTACGTCCACGCCTCAAGATCTCCGTCTCAAGGATTAATCCACTATCAATCTCACTTCCGGTGGAGATTCAAACCTTTACACAGCCTTCTTTCACAGTGGAAGACTCTCACCAAACAAGGTTTATACAAAACCTTAAACTCACAAGAAATACAAGTGAATATAGATGACCACCAATATGATTCTCAACAACTCTGAGAATACATCAAATACGCTCTCAATAATATCTCTCAAAGATTTAAACTAATTTGCTCATAGAGAGAAATACAGGAATTGAATCACTCAGGAATGATGAACACTTGTAAGCTGCAATAGTGTAAATGATTGTGTCTAGAATTAAGCTTCATGGCAAGTGTATTTATAGCCTTAGAAATCAGCTATACGTTGGAGCGTCTAGGAGGAGCGTCTTGGCAATCTGCAGATTCAAACTGGTTTGAAAAATGCAACAAATCCGTTTGGAGGTGCAGCCATGTTTGAATCAGCATTCACAATGTCAAATGTTGCAGCAGCAGCTTTGACAATTACTCTAACAGCAATCTGCCACTATTCCTGCAGAACACTTATTAAGTAAATGGTTGCATTTTACTTTTAATTACTTTTACTTTCATTTACTTAAGTTTACAATGTAAATAAGGAAGTACCCCCCATTTGGATTCAATGGAAAATACTAGAAAATCAAATTCCCAATAAATCAAAATGTGAAAAATCAATTTTAGTACAAAAAATAATTTTCGTGAACAGTGTCAAAAATTGATCTATCGAGTAGGGTATTATATACCACGTATAAAAGCTACCTCAAGGCTGTACTTAGTTAATGAGTATATAGGGATCAATTACCGCCAAAAATTATTTTGAAAAACTCAATATATCAAAAATTCATTTTTCATACTTAGCCAAATTTTTCATAGTGAAAAACAGTTTCTGGGAATAGTAACATCTTCAATACTTGAGCCTCCAATTCATGGATTTTGTTGTCCATTTGTTTGCTCCTGTCTTTCTTGAAAATCTGTCTTACAAATTTAACATTTAAGCACAAGATATTTGGATAACGCAGCGGCAAATGTTTGTTATCATTAAAACCATATAACATATGCTGGATTGGAACCATTTAGGCTAACATTCACAAATCAATATTTGGAAACTGTAGGAGAACAACTTTCTAGGGTTGAGAATCTTGTTCAGAAAGAAGTACATCAACCTACAAAAGCCGATGATACTCCTTTATTTAGACCTCATGAAATTCCTAGAAAAGCTAACAAAGATTATCAAAAGATATCTTTAAGATAATTGATAATAAACTAAAAAATATTGAAGAGGTTCTTGAAAGGGGTCCTGTTGTACCAGACACCCCTCAACCCTCCAGAGAAAAAACTATTGCAGTCTTGGATAAAACTTATGATGAAACTGATTCTGATAAAGAAGGACTTTTACCAGAAGATGAAACAATGGAAATTAATAAAATTCATCATACTCAACCTTTAAGAAGCTTTTATCCCAGGATTACCTTTCCTGATATGGCTATGAAAGAAAGATGATCATTCCATCAAGCTTCATATCAAGGAGGAATTATCTATGAATGGAACATAGATAATAAAACAGAATACCACATTATTAACACTCTACAAAAAATGACAATGGTTTGTACTGTTTACAGAACCAAAAATCCAGACACAACTGATCATACTATTGCTCAAGCATTAGTATCTGGATTTACTGGTCAACTGAAAAGTTGGTGGGATCATTATCTTAATCCAATCAAACGTGACACTATCCTAAGCGCTGTCAAAACTGATCGGTTAGGTATTTCCATTAAAAATGAAGATGGAGAAGATATAGAGGATGCCGTGCCCACCTTAATCTTCGCCATAACTAAACATTTTATTGGAGATCCTTCTAAACTTAAAGACAAAGATTCTGATCTTTTATCAAATTTAAAGTGTCCTAAACTTGAAGACTTTCGTTGGTATAAAGTTATCTTTCTCACAAAGGTCATGATGGGAGAATATTGTAGTAAACTATTTTGGAAAGAAAAGTTTCTAGCAGGTCTTCCAACTCATTTTGGAGACAAAGTTAGAACAAAACTAAGAAAACAAAATAATGGAACTATTCCATATGATGATCTTACATATGGTGATTTAATCAGCAAAATCCAAGCTGAAGGAATTGCTAGATGTACTAATTATAAACTTAGACAGCAAGAGAAGAAGGATCGAAAAGAAGGAAAAAAAGAATTGGGTTCTTTCTGTGAACAATTTGGTTTCTCTTCTCAATCTTTAGCCCCTTCCACAAAGGCTAAAAAGAAAGAGAAAAGGGCCAAGAAAAGAAGTGTTAAAAGCAATAATAATACAACTTCACCTTCAACTTCTAAGAAACCTTTTCATAGGAAGAATTCTAGGAATAAAAAACCTGGTCAAAACTTTGCAGATAAATGGCTACAACCATTAACCAGCAAAACTAATGATAATTCTTCAAAGAAACCTACTGGACCTTGTTTTAAATGAGGCAGAGTTGGACACTATTCAAGGCAATGTCCCATGAGACAAAAAATTAATGCACTTGATATTTCAGATAAATTCAAACAAATACTCTCAAGCCTTTTGCTTTAATCAGAGGAATCTGAAGTTGAAGAAGAAGGACTTCAAATAGATGAAATTTATTCTTCAGCTGATGAGGATGAGAATCCTGAAGAATCTGAAGAAGGAATTAAAGATAATTGTAAGTGTATTAATACACTCACCAAAGAACAGGATATTCTCATTGATTTTATTGATGAGATTAAAGACTTAGATAAATGAAAAGAATTTCTTATTAGATTAAAGAAAGATCTTGAACAAAAACATAAACAACCACAAACTAGTAAAAATTCTTATGATTTAAAAGAAAATTTTGATAGGTTCAAACCTGAAAATCAAGATAAGAATGTTACTGTAAGTGACCTTCAACAAGAATGTATACAACTTAGAAAAGGACTAAAGGAACTAAAAAATAATAGTGAAAAAGACATCAGTGATTTAAAAATAAAAGTTGCCAGATTACTTTTACATTATCAAAAGGATAAAGTTTCTTCTTCTACTGAAAAAACTTTACCATCACCAACAGATGAAATTAAGGATATTGATGATTCAGGATCAGACTCTGAAGAATCAAATTCTGAAGTACCAGAAACTGAAAAAGATCATTATCTTCATTTATTAACTAGAATCAATTATCAGAAATGGCATGTAAGATTAACTATTATAATTAACAAAGAATATGAAATTGATACTATAGCATTAATTGACTCTGGAGCAGATCTCAATTGTATTCAAGAAGGGCTGGTTCCTATCAAATACTTTGAGACTACTAAAGAAAGAATTAATGCTGCAAATGGTAATAAACTTCAAATTAATTATAAACTTACTAATGCACATGTATGCAATGGTGGAGTCTGTCTTAAGACACCATTTTTACTTGTGAAAGACATTGGGCAAAACGTAATCTTAGGAACTCCTTTTCTAAACTTAATTCAACCATTTCAGGTTGATAATAAAGGAATACAGGCTAATTTCAAGGAAAAACAAATTGTTTTCCAATTTATTAGCCCTCCACAGTTAAAAGATTTAAATCTTTTAAAAACTTTATCAATCTTCCCAGAACTTAATCTTATTGAAAGAAGAACCAAGCAACTATTCCTTTTAAAGAAAGAAATTGCTCATAGAAAGATAGAAGAACAATTGAATCATAGAAATGTCCAACAAGAGATTATTTCTTTCCAAAAGAAATTAGAATCAGAAGTTTGTTCTGATCATCCTAATGGTTTCTGGGAAAGAAATAAACACATTGTTAAATTACCTTATATTAAGGACTTTCAAGAAACTAATATTCCAACTAAGGCTAGGCCCATTCAAATGAAAGAAGAACTCTTAAAACACTGTATTGAAGAAATCAAAGATCTTTTGAAAAAGAAATTGATTAGGCCAAGCAAATCTCCTTGGAGTTGTGCAGCCTTTTATGTTCAAAAAGCTTCTGAACTTGAAAGAGGTGTACCTAGGCTTGTGATTAATTACAAGCCCCTCAATGATGTATTACAATGGATTAGGTACCCATTGCCCTACAAACAAGATTTAATTCAAAGACTCTCTAGCGCAAAAATATTTTCAAAATTCGACATGAAATCTGGATTCTGGCAAATCCAGGTTCATGATGAAGACAAATATAAAACAACATTCACAGTTCTATTTGGGCATTTTGAATGGAATGTAATTCCGTTTGGTTTAAAAAATGCGCCATCAGAATTCCAAAATATCATGAACGATATCTTCACTCCATACATTAACTTTACAATTGTCTATATTGATGATGTTTTAGTTTATTCTAACTCTATAGAACAACACTGGAAACATCTCAATATTTTCTTCTATGTCATCAAAAACAAAGGATTGGTTTTGTCTGCTATGAAAATAGAACTTTTCAAAACTAAGATTAGATTCCTAGGATATAATATCCATCATTGAACTATTCTTCCTATTGAAAGATCAATTGATTTTGTCAATAAGTTTCCTGACATTATCAAAGATAAAACTCAACTTCAGAGGTTTTTGGGATGTTTGAATTATATTTCAGACTTCTTCCCAAATCTTAGCCAACTTTGTGCTCCTATCAGAAAAAGATTGAAAAAAGATCCACCAGCTTGGACAGAGGAACACACCAAACTTGTCAGAACTATTAAACAACAAGCTCCTAGGCTTAAGTGTCTTAGCATAGCTGATCCTAAAGCCTTTAAGATAGTTCAGACTGATGCTTCAGGCATAGGGTTTGGAGGTATTTTATTACAAAAAGAAAATGATAAAGAACTATTTAACTATTAAACAAGAAATTTTGTCAATTGTTCTTTGCATTACAAAATTTCAAAGTGATATTTTGAATCAAAAATTTTTAGTCCGTGTTGATTGCCAGGCGGCTAAATTAGTTTTACAAAAAGATGTAAAAAATTTGGCATCAAAACATATTTTTGCCCGTTGGCAAGCAATATTATCTATTTTTGATTTTGAAATAGAATATATTAAGGGAGACACAAACTCTGTTCCAGACTTCCTAACTCGAGAATTCCTCCAGGGAGATCGTTCTAATGCTTCCTAGAGGAAGAGGTGTCGGCAAGCCAGTTGCACCACCAAAACCCCAGAAAACAAACACAGAGAGATCTTTAACCCTCACCACAACTCCAGACTACTATTCCCAAATAGTTTCCAGAAAAAAAGAAATCCTGGGCAGATATTGCCGAGGAAGAAGAACTATGCCTCCAAAACACTCCAGAACGATGGGCTAATCAGAGCTTAGCCTATAAACAATATTCTCCAGAACAGTACCTAGCCCTTTCAAAGGATCAAGGTACATCATCAGCAATTGTGAAAAATCAAACATTTGCTGAAGCAACTTCTTCAACTTCAAAATAGGTAATGGCGACGGCCAATCCTACTCAAAGAACTCTCCAGAAAACTGAGTAATTTGATATTGCACCTCCTCCCAAAACAAAATATTTTCAAAAAACTGAGTAACTAGAAATTGCTCCAATGGAAAAAGAATTTGCAGGAATGGGAGCAATTGAAATTGCAAACAAAATCTTTTTAAAGAAATTCCAGTTTTATACTTAGGATTTTAACAAAACTCAAAAGTTTTTTGAATTTATTTTGGTTGACACTAAATCAGCGGTGTTCAAACACCATTTCGATAAAAATGATACTAGTGTCATAACTCATTCAACTTGTAGAATCCTTCGGGTTCTTTCTCTCTCTAAATGGAATCAAGATCCATTCAAACCAAGAAAATTTTCAGCAACTTTCCAACCAGCTTTCTTCAACTATCATGACTATCAATTTGCCTGGTATAATGCCTTCTATTACCAGAATCAAAGTTACCGTCATACATGGATGGTTTTCTTTGACAGAACTTTTAAACTTGATGTCCCCAACTGGTTCTTAGATTGGTGGGATTTAATTGGTCCTTTACCAGAAATCCTCCATTCTAAGGTTCTTTAAGGATATCAGATATTTCAAGAAAAAATTCGTCCTCCAACTCTTCAACTTAACTATCCTAAAATGTTATTATACTATGGACATTTTAGTTTAGCATGGACCATGTATTGGAAGTATGATCTTGTTCCAGATGATCGTACTCCTCGCTTGGTTCGAACTTTTTCAGTCAAATGGTGGGATGGATCTCATACAAATCATATTCAACCAGAAAAAATTCAGAACTGGTTCAAACAGCACCCAACAATTTGTAGCTCAGGATCTGCTGATGCTGCTAAGGTTCTTTTGGACAAAAACAAGATTATGCATAAACTCGCAACGGCTTCTACAATTTCTAAAAAGGATTTGAAGAATCAACTTCTTGCAGCCCTTTCAGAAATAGAAGATGACAATAAATCAGATGATGACTCAACTGAAGAACTTGGCCTTGATGATGATGGTGATTTTAGGCCTTCATATTACTTATTCAACTAGATACTGTATTTCCCTGGTAGTGGATTTGTCTCCATACAGGGTAAATCATTTTAACTCTACACCGAAAGTGGATTTCTCTCCACTCGGTTCTTTCAACTCGTCAGGCGGCGCCGAAAGGAGTCACGCGTGACATCTCATGACAAAAAACTATTATTGCTACAGTAAAAAGTTGTCACTGTTTGGCACTGCAGCAGTAATGAAAGTAAAAAAGAACTCAACAGTCGATCATGTGACCGACACCCAGAACTGTAGTCATGTGAAGACATGATTACTCTCAACTAACAGATGCCTCTTTTCTTCTTATTTAAGGAGACTAAGTTGCATTTGAAACTCAGAGTTTACTACCCCTTCTTAACTTGTAAACTTCTCCGAACCCCTTCTATCAGAGATTGTAGCCCCTCTATCTCTTATCTGGAGTTCGTCTATCTATCTATCCATAGAACTTTGTAAGTTTTTATTTTATCAATATATGAAACTGAAACTCTTTTGAATTCTTTCAATTATTAATTGTTTTTATTTTTTATATTAGCATTTGAATTTTTTTTATCTATATCTATATATATATATATATATATATATATATATACAGAGGTGCTATTATAAGGTGCACCTGATGCAGGATGCATCAGGTGCCCTCCTTTACAGCTATCTGTGATTAAAATTTTTAAAAATTGACCGTTGGATTAGATACCTCTATAATGTATGTCATGTCCGCCAAAATCACAATGATCCAGCAGTTGGTTTCTGAGAAACCGACTGCTAAAAAACTATGACTTTTTTGTTCTTTAAAATGTTATCATTTTTTAGCAGTCCGTTTTCTCAGAAACCAACCGTTGGATCACTGTGATTTTTGGCAGACATGACATACATTATAGGGGTATCTAATCCAACGGTCAGTTTTTAAAATTATTCATCACAGGTGGCTGTATAGGAGGGCACCTGGTGCAAGATGGATCAGGTGCACCTGATATTAGCAAGTCTATATATATATATATATATATAATATGTTTCAGCCGTTGGATCAAAATGGAAGGCTGAGATTAGCCCACTTAAAATAACGGGCCATGACCTGCGTGATACCCAAACGACCCGCGTGAAACCCAGCCCCAACCCGCGTGTATGCTTAATTATCTCTCTCTCTCTCCCTCTCTCCCCAACCGTGTATCTTCCCCCAAAACCAAATTTAACCAACCAACCAAAGAAAATCAAAGTTATTCTAAAGAAGAAGAACTGCAATGACAAACAAACAAACCCATTGAAGCTTTTTCCTCAATTTCTTGAGTGTAAGCGGTGAGATAAGCAGAACATGGAGGCATTGAAGCCTGTGGAGCATCTCTAATGGAGGAGGCTTTACCTTGGTCTGGTATTTCGGGCTGTCGACAATGGCACCAACAGGGGGATTGGAACAAAAAATCTTTTTATTTGTTGGGTATTTGGGGTTTGTGGATTAAGTTTTTAATTTTGCAAAATTTTGATAGGGAATTGTTGATTAGGGTATAGATTTTGATTATTTTTCCTTGAAATCTAGCTCTCCAACCCCCATCTTCACTTCCAGTACATTGAACATTGGGATATGCATGCTGCTTCGTTCTTCTTCTTTTTTCTTTTTCCACAAGAGATTTGATGTGAACCAACTTAAAATCTAATTATTTCCGCAAGGAGCTTCAGCCGCTGGAGAGATGGAGTTTGCTGATTTCAATGTGTTGCCTTAGAGTGAAAAGTGAAGAAGAAGGAAACATATACGCGGTTTGGGGCTGGGTTTCACGTGGGTCGTTTGGATATCACCCGGGTCATGGCTAGGTATTTTAAGTGGGCTAATCTCAGCCTTCCATTTTGATCCGACGGCTGAAGCATATTTGCTGATTTTAACTTAAAATGCAATTTTGCTGATGAGAATATATATATATATATATATATATATATATATATATATA
>JAESVK010000261.1:253647-272069 GCA_017140935.1 Hamamelis virginiana
TAGATGTTAAAAATGCTTTATTTAGAAGCTTTGCCTTAGGCCCCAAAATTCATTGAGTTGCGCTTGGCTTCTTCCCTTCCTCTCTTCTATAGCTAGCTTTCATCATTCTTTAGTTTTTGGAGTTCCGTTGTAGCTAGGGTGTACAAGTTTTTTTTGTTTTTTGTTATTGTTTTTTTGCGTGTCAATACGTTTTTAGGTAATTAGGCGTGCGAGTTCTGCTTGCCTCTCACAGATCTTTGCTTTGCTCTCCCTGCTGGCACTGTTCGCCTGCCCGAAGCCTCTACCGTTACACTCTGCCGCTACCTTCCTCTGTTGCCAGTTGGTTGTTGAGGTTGGATCTACACTTTTGTTGGGTGGAAGGTGTGTTGTGGTCTTCTTGAGTAGAGTGTTGGCTCTGTATTTCTCAGAGTGTGTGTAGAACTCATTCCTACCTAATAGACATAACGGTAACTGAGATGTAGTTCTTCCGTTCTATGGAGCTGACTGGAGCTCTGACGAGCTAATGATACTCCGGTGTGGAGCCTACCAAAAACCCTGCAATGCTAAAGTTAATATTAGAGTATAGAAACTTGCTAACTCAGAGAAAGGAAAATAAGAGATTTTTGGGGAGCTCTAAGACTGCTCTAGAATATTGCTTACCTTCTTCGTCCTACTCCCTTGCAGATAAAAGGGCGGGGGACTCGGCCTAAGGATGCATGCAGCAACCCCGCCATAGGAGGCAGTCTCCGTCACATTAAATGACCCCTGCAGGCAGGCCAGGGGATCTGCCATTAATGTGCAGGGGTGGACAATCACTTCTCTTCTTCCTCAATGCTCATAGGAGCATCTTTGTTATTGGCTGATCCTTAATTTTAGCTCCCTACTGTTGATTCGCTATCCTTGAGCTGAATGAGCTCCGGCTCACCCTTTTTACTTTAGCTGCTCATTAATAACCATTAATGATAGTGCGGCTGAACGTGGGTGAAAAAAAGCTCTTATCTTTATTGCAGAAGGGACGTGGGCCTGCCGCTCAATGATTTGGGAATCCCTCTACCTAGACGTGGAAGCTAGTCCCACCAACTTCCTATCCGCTGTAGAGAACTGGTTGAAATTCGACCGAACTGGAAGTGGGAGTGACCACGTGTTAGCTGGTGAGCATTTTCCTCGTAACTGGTTGGACGTGGGGATTTCGATTCCCACATTGCCCCTCTTTTCACTTTCAATGGGAAAATCCAGAGCTCTATTTAAGCCCTTCTCCCCAGTCTTTGAATCACTTTATTTTCAATCTCTCACAATAACCTCTCCTCTGACCTTTCACCTCCGACCATCTATCAATGGCTGTTGATTCTCCATTTGAGGTATTTTGCTTAGATTTCAACATCCCTAACAACATCATAATCTGGGAGTCAATCGACATTGACATGATGAGGTTGAGATTGGGGTTTCAAGACTTTATTCTGCTCTGCCTCTCCTATTTCGTCGGTGGGCTTCAGTTGCCATTCCATCCTCTGATTCGCAAAGTCCTCAACCATTTTCGTATTGTTTCTACTCAAACCAACCCCAACTTCTACTGGATTCTGTGCTCCATAATTGCTCTGAACAACTTGGCTGGAGTCAATCTGGGCTTGCTAGAGATTCTGCACTGCTACTCTTGCAAGAAAGTAGGTGGCCATGACACCTACTACCTAACGTCCCGTCCGGACTAAGCACCAGTATATGATATTCGATAAGGAATGGGACCATCGATACTTGGCTTTCTCTGGTGAATGGGAATTTGGTCTGATTCCAAATTAAGAAATGCTCCACCCGGTCCCCCGTAAGTGGGGAGGTCCAGGTAAGCTTTTTCTTCAACGACTTATTCTGTTTTTCGTAGAAATAGTTTTAATTCTAACAATTGTACACTGCAGACCGGGAAGCTCCTAGCTGATACGCTATCAGTTCCAAACAATTGGTTATAGTGTGCAAGGCTTTGAAGTTCGAGCAGTGTAACTAAGAGTTTCTGTTAGAGGCTTTCTTTCATCCCGAGGGGACCCTTACCGCCCCAGCTCCTGACATAGCTATACCCGTCCCAATCTCTGATGTTCCTATTGTTGAGGTGGTTCCTTCATTGTCCTCTGTTCTGCCATTGCCGGGAGTTATACTTCCCAAGGATGCTTCATAGCGAAGGCGTATTCCTACTCCCAACCTGGTTGCCTCTATTAACACCTGTGAACCAGCACCTTTTGCGGGGCCGCTTGTCCACATCATCACCGTGCGATGGTTAGGGATTTTTAGGAAAACAAACAACAAAGGAGTCGCCACCTTATTTTTAAGGAATAAGGAAACCATAAAAATATTTTATTTTAAATAAAACAAAACAAACTCCATTTCAATGAAAAGACAGTCTTCAAACCAGAGATGGATCCGGGGGCTAGGTTACGACGTGGGAAGGTTCCAAGCTTCCGCTTGTAGGTACCGACCTCGCCCTAATTAAAGGACTTCTAATTTATTTGGGATATTTAAAATTCTTAATGCAAACAATCCTAAATAATTTAATCAACCAACAAAATAGTGATATAAATGCAATAATCTATATTAGTAATAATAATAAAAAAATACAAACAAACCCTAAAAACCTAGGACACCCTACGAGTATCCTAGGGCGGACTTGAGTCCTATTGGCGCCTACGTATCTTACTAGTATTACCTAGCAAGCATCAAAGTCCACATAGTTCGACTACCTTAGGACTCTCCTATTGTAATCGATCACATCATCAAAGGTATTCAACTCAATTCAAGACTCTAGCTTCGAGAGTTTTTTATTCATTTAAAATCATTTATTTGAAATCATTTCAAATTAAAAGACTTTCATAAAATCCGAATATTCTAAACAATTCTTATCATGAGAATTCAATTCCAATTGAAAATATTTTTCAAAAATTTTTCAAGAAAACAAATCATATGGGGAGGAATCTCATTCCAAGGTAAAAATCTTAAAACATTTCAAATTCTTTTGAAAATCATTTAATAATCAAATCTTTCACAAAAATCATGTTTATTTCATAAAAATCACATTAAAAACCTTTTAGGAAACCTCTCGAAGATAGACTCTCAAATCAAATGCAATACTCAAATCAGATAACGGTCTTTACAACAACAATCCTAGGGAAGGTCAAGTGACCTTCCTAAACCTAGGGTCTCTAACTAATCCTAAAGTTAGTCTAAAAACCTAATATACTAATGCAAATGCATGCTGGAATTTAAATAAATGAATCAAACATTCACAAAATCAATTCTAACCATGCATGAAATGTTCCTAAATGCATACTAATTAAACTATGTGAACCTAAGCATATTTCTAAGTTGGATTTGACCCTAAAATAATTTTTAGAAATGATTTAAGGACATAAACAAACCCAGACAGATTTGAGCATGAACCTTAAACCACTCTAAAAAACCATGAAAGCAAAGAATGAGAAATGTGAAGATGGCCTAGCATGCTTTCTACATGAATATACTATAAAAACACTATAAGAATCATGCAAAAATATGGCTTAAAAATGCTAATTAAGCCTTTTTAAAACATATATTCAAATCTGGACAGATTTGAATACATGTTTAAAATACCCCAAAAATCATTTTTTATCCACAAAAATAACAAATAAACACCCTATCATACAATCTAACACGCTTGACTAAATTACCATGCAAAAACACATCGAAAACAAACAAAAAAAATGCTTTAATAATTAATTTAAACACAAGGGGAGGATCTTACCTTTGCACGCTCCCTCGTACACAATTTATATATTCAAACCATCAAATCCATGGTAAGTGTTTAAATAATTATATAAACATGGAAAATAAAGACTCAAGGCTCATCACATGTCAAAATAAGGTATTAACATATTCATATAATCATTAATATCACCAATCGAACACCAAAAGTTTTCAACAATTGTATGAACACATTAATACTTACCCTAAACATGCTTACACACATAAAATAACAACCAAGCTAACCCTAATCATGCTTACTCACATAAAATCATAATAAAACTAACCCTAATCATGCATACTCACATAAAATCATAACAAAACTAACCCTAATCATGCATGCTCACATAAAATCATAACAAAACTAAACCTAATCATGCATATTCACATAAAATCATAACAAAGCTAACCCTAATCATGCATATTCATATAAAATCATAACAAAACTAACCCTAATCATGCTTACTCACATAAAATAACAATAAAAGACAACCCTAATCATGCTTGCTAACATACAATCATAATGAAACTAACATAAATCAAACCTATATATTCCTAGACATACAAATACTCTACTATCTTAAGAGAATCATATTCTACCCTAACATGCAAACTACATTAAACAAATGACATGCATAAACTAATATTATTCTATCATATGCAAACAACTAAAAATCCATACATATCATACATACTAAAAAATATGGAGATGGAAGAGAAGATTTACATAAAAACAACAAAAATGGAACTATGATAGAACCCTTACCTTTTCTTCTTCCTTCTTGGCTATCTTCCTTCAATCTATAAGCTATGAATTCCTCCCCTCTCCCTTCTTAGCCTCTGGTTCTCCCAAATAATGAATCAAAAAACGAAATTCTAAACCCTAGCCTCTTGGTCCTTTTTATCTCTAACTCTACCATGGTATATTTATAGAGTTAGGGTTTTAAACCTTGAATGGGTGGGATTAAATGCACTAAAACTCATTCTAGGGCTTAAAACAATTCCTCCTAGGGTTTGCAAGTTGAATCCCTTTCGAATTTTCTCAAATAGATCAAACCAAGTCGGCCAAAACAAGTGAGAAAGTCTCAAACTTTCCAAAATTGCAAAATATGCTCGAGCATCCTGGTGACCATCCAAGGCTGGACGGCTAGCCGTCCAGCGGCTGGACAGTTGGCCGTCCTAGCTAGGACGGTCACCATGCTGACTTCCCATATTTGCCTTATTTTCAAGGGATTTTGGGATTTTGGCTATATCTTGGTCAATTCTAATCCAAATTCTATGATCCAGGTATCAAAAAGACCGTGTTTTGATCCTCCACATTTTTAGAAGGGTTTTGGGTCAAAAATACTTGACCATGGTCAAGGATTTTGGTAAAAAGCTAGCCTATTGACCCGGTTGTGCAAAATTGGTCATATGACCATTCTTTATTTTATAAAATTGATCAATTAGGCTTAAACCACTTCTAAAAATATGGTTTTAATATGAAATTGGTATTTGAAAACAAATTTTGAAAATCTTTGATTTTGGTGAAAATGACCAATTCACGGTCGATTTGAATAAAACCCTAATTAAGCTCATTCTTACCCGTGAGATCGATTTTGGGCGAATCTATCCCAACCATTCAAAGGTTCAATTGACACTCCAAATACACTCCATACATCCATATAAACTCAATGAAACAATCCGTTTCGAATTCGGAGGTCATTCGGAAATTATACGAGAAAAAGGACGAAAATGCCACTCAAGTCGCAAAAATCCTAATTACCTATCGAGCTATCATCAGAATGTCATGAAAATTTACAGGGATGTTTTAAAACACCTTAAAAGTCAAATTCAATACAAATGGATTGATTCCAACCCAAATGTACACATGAAATAATGAATTGTCCTTTTCCTCATAGAAGGGCAATTTGGGTAATTTGGTCTTTACAAGGCCAATTCCTCACCAAATAATCCACTCTTCGAGCTGATCATTTACATAAATATATGATAGAAATAATTGGTAAATATGGGGTGTCCACAACACCTCTGTTGTATTAGTAAGTTGTTCCATTTTTTGAATTGTACTTTTTTTTCTATGCCCTCTGTAATTATTCTCATTTGTTTCTTTATGCCTTTTTCGTTATGGTCTTTACTGAAGTTGTCCGAGCTCGGTAGGAGAGTAGACCAAAGGGATGGGAATGTGAGGATTTTGGAAGACAAGAACCACCAGCTATGTGAGATGCTCACGGAGAGCTCTAAAAAGGCAACCGAGGCTTAGAGCAGGGCGACGTCACTAAGAGTTGAGCTATAGAAGGAGAAGGGGCCGGGGCTGTCATTCATCTCAGTGAAGAGCTCTTCGTGAAGGCCGAGCTAATAGATGAACTGTTGTGAACTCTTAAGAGGGAGAAGAATGGGAGAGGAGAGCTGAAGTTGCGATCAAAGCGAGAGAAGAAAGATGAACTACTTGCTCTTCGTGGCTGCCTACAAGCCCAGCTAGAGGAGTACGTGAAGGAGACATATAATGATGCTTATGCTCAGGGGCTTGAAGTTGGCCGAGAAGAAATGGCCTCAAAGCAGCCAGCTACCCCCTCTATCCTTGCAGAGGACTAAGGTCTAATTGGTGGCATGCATCCTCCTCCTTTTAACGTTAAAGTGAGCTCAAGCGAGGGTTTGACCATTGGCGGTACTGAAAGTTCTGGTGGTATGACCAAAGCCGTGGCGCCTGAGGTTACAGTTACTAGGGAACCCCTTGGAGTTTCTGATACCGATGTTCTAGCAAAAAGTAGCTGTGGCAGCTCCAATATTTCCTCGGGGAACTCTAATAGAGGGAATCGAAGAAGGGTTGTCCAAAGACCGTGCCTGAAATTTTATTTCCCCTCAATACATTTTTTTTTGTTTCTATCTCGTTAAGACAAGAACTGAACTCTTTGTAATTCACTGCACATGTTTCGATTAATAGAACTATTTCTATTTTTGTTCCTTTAAGTTCTACTTTCCTTTTTGCTCTTATTTTCTTTTCTGTTTGCATTTTGCACTGTTCTATTTCTCCCATACCCCCTGTTTTGACACTTTTGATGTGAACCTGAAGGAGGGGTGAGACAGTGTACAAAAGAGTAGGGTAGTAATAGCTACAGGTATTGGAACCTAGTAAGTGGGAATGAAAAAGGCGTTCCTGAAGATTGATGGCCAACCGAGGCTATTTAAAGAATATAGGTGCTCGCAGTAGGGAGTTATTCCAAACGAACTATGTAGATGCCTTATGCTAAGCATGACAGTGGCTTAGAATGAGCAACAGATAGTAGCTCCCAAATAGCAAAATAGATGCCTTATGTAAGGCTTATTAGTTGCCCCCAGTCAAGATTAGCTCTAAGGTAGCAAAATAGATGCCTGGTGTAAGGCTTAATAGTTGCCCATTGTAATCTGTGCCATATACTAGGCAACGCGGTGGCTTCAAGTCAGCCAAAGAATAGCTCCTAGGTAGCAAAATGGGTGCTTGATGTAAGGCTTAATAGTTGCCCCCAGTTAGGAGTAGCTCTAAGGTAGCAAAATAGATGCATGATATAAAGATTAATAGTTGTCCTGAGTGAGCTATACCATATACCAGGCAACGTGGTGGCTTTAAGTCAGCCAAAAACTAGCTCACAGGTAGCAAATAGATGCTTGATGTAAGGCTTAATAGTTGCCTCCAATGGGCTGTATATAAAAGCGCTTTTCCATATATTTCGTATGCCTATACTGGTGAGTTGCAGGTGAATGCATCCAAGGTAAGAAAAATAGCAGAAGCAAAATAATGAACTATAGAAACGAAATAACAAAAATTGCATGGATTTTATAGATATAAGTGGTATGGACACTAAAGCAAAATAGTTTACTATTGATAATAGCACCTGAGATTGAAGCCATTCTATGGCATGGGAAGTAGGGTTCCATCCAGTGCAGCTAGGTGATACGATCTTGTAGTTCCCAGTTTTTTAACACGATAAGGACCTTCCCAATTAGGACTTAGTTTGCCATCATAAGGGGTGCGAGTGTTTTCGAACACCTTTCGCAGCACCAAATCGCCCTCTTGAAAGGAGTGAGGTTTAGTGTGCACATTGTAGTATCCTTGTTGCTACTGGTGATAGTGCGTTAGGTGATGGAGAGTTGCTTCCCTTGTTTCATCAGTTAAGTCGAGTTCATCTTGGAGCTGGGTGTCGTCCAACTGTTGCATTTTTGTGCGTAGAGTGGGCATGCCTATTTCAGCAAGTATAACTGCTTCCATGCCGTAGGCAAGCGCAAAAGGGGTCTCACCTGTAGCTCTGCGACGAATTGTTCTGTATGCCCAGAGAACTCCAGGGACCTCTTCTACCCACTTCCCCTTTGCTTGATCGAGCCATTTTTTAAAGGAATCCAAGATGGTTTTGTTGGAGGCCTCTGCTTGCCTGTTGCCTTGGGGATAGTGTGGAGTGGATTAAGTTCCACGAATATGCAGCTCTTTGCAGAAATCTTTGATCAGCTAATTATCAAATTGCCGGCCATTATCTGTGACTATTGCTTGAGGTATACCAAAATGACAGACTAGATGCTTTCAGAAGAAGGCCTTTACTTCCTTTTCTCCAATGTGGTTGTAGAGCTATGCCTCAATCAAGTTTGTGAAATAATCTATCCCGACGAGGAATAACTTTTTTTGTGTGGGAGCTATTAGCAAAAGGCCCACTATATCCACTCCCCACTGAGAGAATAGCCAAGGAACTACAATAGAGTGGAGATCGCCAGGATGTTGATGGATTATTGGGGAAAACCTTTGGCACTTATCACATTTCTGGGTGAAGAGCTGTGCGTCTTTCTTAATATAAGGCCAGTAGTACCCCTGTGATAAAATTCGATATGCTAAGGATCTGTCGCCTGTGTGGCTACCATAGATTCCTTCATGCACCTCAGATAGGACATACTGTGCCTTTTCAGCACTGAGGCAGTGTAGGTAGGGACCAGAAAAGGAATGTCGATATAGAGTTTCACCGAGCAGTATATACCGTGTTGCCTTTCGCTGAAGCTTACAGACTTCATGCAGTTCAGGAGGGAGCTCTTGGGTGGCTAAATAATGGATTAACGGAGCTTGTCAGTCAACTCCAGATTCATAAGTAGCTGAGGCTTCTTTTTGTAGTGGTCGTGACGGTACTGAAGGAGCTTCTTGAAAGGTAATTGGTACTTTGCGCGTGATTTGAGAATCCACGTGAGAAGAAATACAGGCTAATGTGTCAGAGTGGGCATTGTCTTCCCTTCAGACCTGTGTAAAATTGACATCACTAAAGGCTGTGGCTACTATCTTGGTTTCAGATTAATACCGAGCCATACTGGGGTGTCGTGCCTAATATTCCCCTATAATTTAACTGATGACAAGCTTGGAATCACTATACACATGGAGCTTGAGCGCCCCTAAAGTTGAGGCCCAACACAAGCCTGCTACGAGCTCCTCATATTCTACTTCATTATTGGAAAGGGGAAAACCAAACCTCAAGGATCGTTCAAATACATCTGTTGAAGGGGATATTATAATTAAACCTGCTCCAGCCCTACCTTCAATTACTGTTGTATCCATGTAAAGCCTCCAATGTAATAACTCTGGCCCAAATGGGATATTAGTTGAGCCAGACTATTCAGAACTAGCTGGCGAAACTAAATCAATGCAATGGACATTATCAGATAATTTTTCATGCTCAATAAAAAAATCGGCCAATACCTTGCCCTTCATAGCTATTTTGGGATGATACAGAATGTGGTACTGATCTATCTTGATGGCCCAAACAACCATTCTGCCAGAATTGTCTGGTCGCCGCAAAATCTTGCGGAGGGGTTGGGACGTCATTACTGCAATAGTGTACGACTGGAAGTATTGAACCAAACGCCTCGACGCATGAACGAAGGACAGAATAAGTTTCTCCATAGGGCTATACCTAATTTCAGCATTGACCAGCGCTCTACTGACATAATAAATTGGTTATTGCCCTTCGGAAGTTTCCCTAACCAAAGTGGCACTAACTGCAGCGGTTGATACAGCCAGGTACAATGGGAGCACCTCCCCAGGTTCAGGTCTAGAAAGCAATGGTGGTGAAGCTAGATAAATTTTCAGAGCTTGGAATGCCAGCTTGCACTCCGAATCCCAACTGAATCTGTTTCATTTTTTTTAACATTTTAAAGAATAGGCGTCACTTATCAGTTACTCGGGCAATGAATTTGCTGAAGGCCACCACCTTCCCAGCTAGGCGTTGAATTTACTTTATATTAAAAGGATAAGAGAGGTCTAAGAGAGCTAAGATTTGAGTGGGATCTGCTTTAATCCCCCGCTGACTGACTATGTAACCGAGGAACTTGCCTGAAGCTACCCCAAACATACATTTCTCTGGGTTAAGCTTCATGTTATGTTTCCGTAAGACCTGAAAAGCATTCGATAAATCTTCACACAGTGGTTGGCCCTTTGCTTACTCTTGACTAACATGTCGTCTACATATACCTCCATGGTTTTCCTGAGCTACTCAGCGAACATTTTCGTTACTGTCTTCTGATAAGATGCCCCTGCATTACGCAGACCAAATGAAATCGTAGTGTAACAGTACAGACCTTTCTCAGTTACAAAAGTTATTTTTTCTTGATCATCAGGATGCATGGATATTTGATTATATCCATAATATGCATCCATGAAACTAAGCAGCTCGAAACCGGCTGTGGAGTCCATGAACTGATCTATCTTCGGAAACGAAAAACCATCCTTGGGGCAAGCACGGTTCAAGTCTATGTAGTCGATGCAGACTCTCCACTTGCCATTCTTTTTAGGCATAACCATCGTGTTGGCAATTTAGTATGGATATTGGACTTCCCTAATGATACCCGCCTCAAGGTGCTTCAATACTTCCTCATTGATGATTCGGTTCTTCTCTAGAGTAAACCTCTTGATGGGCCAAGCTGTATAGTCTACCCATAGCTAATTGCTAGCAAAATGAGGCGATAAACCTAGCATGTTTGTATGTGACCGTGCAAAAACATCTCAATTATCCTTCAACAACTATAGGAGCGCAATTCTCTCTTTCGGTGCCAAGGAGGTGCTAATTCTATATGTTTCCGCCTGGTGTGAGCTGTTTGGAGCTACTAATTCATTTTCTTCCACAGTGATTGCCTTATCATCTCTCTTCTTGCCAGGCATCCATCTTTGCTCCACCCATTCACCGAGCTCCAGGTGCGGATCAGCCTCAAGATGATGGGAGCTCTGTAATTTCTACGGAGCTGGAACGGGGCTAATGACATCAAATAATATCTCCGCGTCGTAGCTTTATCACCTTGAATTTCCATAATCCCATAGGGAGTTTGAAACTTTAACTTTTGGTGATGTATAGAGGGAACTGCCTTCATTTGATGTATCCATGGTCGCCCAAGGATAACATTGTAAAGGGAGGGATCCTCACAACGACGAACTTGGATAGGACTATGACAGGTCCAGCTGATACAGGAAGGGTGATCCTACCCATGACGAAAGTAGTTTTTCCATCAAACCCTACTAGAAGAGTGGCATCTGGGACTACACTTTCAGCTGGCAGCCCCATCTTACTAATAACCTTTTAGAAAATGATGTTAGTGAAGTTGCCGTTATCGATCAAAGTCTGTTGAACTGCACAGTTAGCCACGCTTAAGGAGACAATGAGGGCGTCATCATGAGGGTGGTCTATCCGATTTGTTTCATGTTCGGAAAATGATATGGTCCTCACCTGCCGGGACCTGCTGTTCTGAGTGGACCCCAAGGGATACTTGCATGACGTGCTACTGGTGGGCAGCTCGCTTGAAGGAAGCCCGAGCTGCAAATTTAGTATGATGTTTTCCCCCATGTATGACTGTTATGACCGCAGTAGGAGCTGGGGGAACAAAAATATTCTGCATTCCGGGGGGGTCACTTCATCCAGGACAGACTAGGTATTTATCCAAGAGGCTTTTACGTACGAAATGCTCTAGTTCATTTTTCAGGATCCTACAATCATCGGTGTTATGGCGTATCTTTTTATGGTATGAGCAATATTTAGTCTATCCCGAGTTACGGGGTCTCCCCTCATAAGTGGGGGCCACCTAACATATCTTTCCCCCTTAGTATCCTTCAAGATTTTATGCAAAGGCTGGTTGAGCGGGGTGTGATATTCCTGTAGGCGAAACGCGCCTTCAGTCCTTGGCCATTTTGGATCGAGCTTAGCTTTCTGCTCTGGGACCTTAGGTAACTTCCCCTTAAGCAGAGGAGCTGCCTATGCTTGAGTAGCAACCTTAGGAGCTGCTATCACTATTTCATCCTTTAACTTGACATATTTATCAGCTCTAATGAGCAAATCGTTCATAGTGTCAGGTCGATTCTTCGTTAAGGACTGATTGAGGGCTCAAAATGGTCAAGCCTTTCCTGAATGCGATAGTAGCCATACGCTCGTCACAATCCTCTATTTGCAAAGTCTCCATCTGAAAACAAAGTATGTAGTCCCTAAAGGGTTCATCATCAGCTTTTTGGAGGTTGAAGAGGGAGTCTTCATTTTTCTTTCTCTTCCGACTGCAAGTATATTGCGAGAAGAAAGCAGTGCACAGTTTCGAAAAGTTGTTGATTGAGCTCACCTTTAGGTGATGGAACCAAACCAGCGCTTCGCCTTGGAGACTTGATAGGAGCATTCGACACAAAAAAGCCTTATTGCCCTCCTCTAAGGCCATCATCTGGCGATAGTGGTGCATATGGAAATAGGGTATGAGTAAGGTTGTGCATGTGCGACGAGTGTGATGCTCTGCTATCTTCCCCTTCATGTTATCAAGCTGCTGAGATAATTCACCGATCTTTTTGTCAAACATACCTTGCATCTCCTGATGGAGTTGCTGGTTTGGATCTAGTTGTGGCGGAACAATAGGATCTTGCTGATCAACTGCAGGGAGATCGTTCATGGCAGATTGCTTTGCTCGCGAATGGGTGCTATCAGCCAGGGCGTGATACTGTACCGGAGTTCTTGATTCTCATGCTCTAACCATTGTAGTTTGCCTGCATAATTTTCTACTTGCTTTGTCATTTGATCCTTCATTTTGTGCATCTGGTCTTGCATTTTTTTTACCACTCAATACATGGCAGTATCTAATTGGTTGCTGGCAGATCCTCTTAAAACCATCAACTCTTAAACACAGAGGAACTACCGCTTCGCAATACTACGATTCCCATAGACGGCGCCAATATAGAACTTAATCCTACCCAATAGACGTAATGGTAACCCAGAGGTAGTTCTTCCATTCCACGGAGCCGACTGGAGCTCTGCCGAGCTAATGATACTCTGGTGTGGAGCCTGCTAAAAACCCTTCGATGCTAAAGTTAGTATTATAGTATGGAAACAAAGTGGCTGAACGTGGGTGAAGGGATGCTCTTCTCACTGCTGCAGAAGGGATATAGGCCTACCACTCAATGATTTGGACATCCCTCTGCCTACGCATGGAAGCCGATCCCACCAACTTTCCATCCGTTGCAAAGAACTAGTTGAAATTTGACTGAACTAGAAGGAGGAATGGCCACGTGTCAGCTGGTGAGCATTCTCCCCGTAATTGGTTGGATTTGGAGATTTCAGTTCCCACTGTGTGTCTTCTTAGATCTTCTTTGCGGAGTGGTTTTGTGTCGATCTAGAGGTCCTGGTGTGCTGATCCTTTGTAATTGCGCCCATTTTCTGGTCGAACTCCGTGTTCTATGATCCATATGCAGGAAATGGAGTAAAAAGCTTTAGCAGATGCTCAGGACTTTAAAGCCTGTATAGAGGATAAGGTTGATGCATGTGGGTCGGCTAAAGACGGATACTACTATCCATCAACCCAGGGATGCTAATAGGAGACCCCCTGAACTTCATAGATATAATCTGAATGTGAACGGAGCATGGGTGAGAGTTGCTGTAAGGTTGCATGTTGGCAGTAAGAGTGGTATTCAATCAGTTAAGGTCGAAAGTGAAACAAATTGTGAACCCACCAACCTCGCTTTTTTGGTTTGGAATTGGATTCACTATCATCATGGATTGTAAATAACTCATTATCCTTCTCTATTTATCCTTCTCTTTTATCTACTCGTTTATCCTTTTCTATTATCCATTCAAGATCATCCAATCCTAATCATCATTCTCTATTATGGGAGTCCACTTAGATTGGATTTTGAAAAAAGAAAGGAGTTTGATAAAAACTAGGAGTCGCCACCTTATTTTTAAGGAATAAGGAAACCATAAAAATAGTTTTATTTTCAATAAAATAGTGACTCCATATTTTAAGGAAAATCAAGTCTTCGAACCAAAGTTGGATTCGAGGGCTAGGTTATGAGATGGGAAAGTTCCAGAACGCATCTTGTAGGCACCTATCTCACCCTAATTAAAGGTCTCCTAAATACTTTTGGGCTTATCAAGATCTTATAAAAACAACCCTAACTATCTAATCAACTAAGAAAATATGAATAATAATAATAATAGATAATAAGAAAAAAAATACAAACACAACCCTAAAGACCTTAGGAGACACACAGTCATCCTAAGGGTGGACTTGCGCCCTATTAGCTACCTACGTACTTTACCAGTGTCCTGATAGAGATCAAAGTCTGTCGTAGTTTGAATACCTAGGATTCTCCTATTGTAGTGAACTACACCACCAAAGGCATTCTACCTTATCTAAGACTCTATCTTTGAGAGTTTATCTTTGTTTAAAATACTTCAACATCCAAAGTGGGAGTTTCATCCCGAAACAACTTCTTGAATTTCAATTTCATTGGGAAACCTTCTCAAAGATAGACTCGTAAACAAAGAAAGACTCCTAAACAAGCTAAAATTCCTAATTTGATGTAGTTCCTACAACAATAAGAATCCTAAGTGGAGTCAAGTGACTCCCCTAACCTAGAGTCCCTAACTACAACCTAAGTTAATCTAAACAACCTAGAATATCAAAATAATGCATGCTGGAAATTATGGAAAATGCATGAAAAATGCAACACAATAATTAATACAATGCATGAAAAATGTCATAAATGCAATCTAATTATTCTATGTGAACCTAAGCATGTTTCTAGGTTGATTTGATCCTAAAATAGCTTTTAAGACATTTTAAAGCCACTCCCAAATTCTGGACAGAATTGATAGCTACTTTAAAATTGAATTAAAACCCTTGAAAACAAAGAACAAAAAATGGGTAAATGATCTACAATGCAACCTAACATGATAACCTAAGTTAACATATATAAATCTATGCAAAACATTGTTTAACAAAAAAATGTCTAAGCCACTGTAAAGTATATATTCAAAACTGGATAGATTTGAATACTCACTTTAAGGGACTCAAAGATCATGATTAATCCACCCAAAACATCGAACAAATATCCTAGCATGCATACTAATATAACACACCAAAAAATCCCATCAAGACATATCATCATAGTCATGCTTACATAATTAATTTGGCCACAAGGGAAGGGACTTACCTTAGCTCGCTCCCTCGAACACAATTTATACGTCAATCAAATCCAAGCATCCCAAGTGATAAAACTAACCATGACAAGAATAATAACAATGCTAAACTTAAGAGAGTTATGCATAGACTTACTTCTAACATCCTAACAATGACTATTGACACAAAAGACTCAAACTTTCTTAATTAATAAGCATTCCTACTCAAAACAGAAAATCATATATGTTAAACCATTCCTAACATGCATTCTAAACATACAAAGAACTACTACACATGCTCACAACATTCATATAGAAATTATCATGCTTTAAAACAAAGAAGAAGACTATACTTATCATGAAGTAGCATTCAAACATATTAAATCTATTATAAGACTCAAAACAGAAACCTATATGCATCTAGAAGACCACTACCATGCAAACATTAAACCAAAACCTATTCTACATCATGCATACCTACTCCTAACATGAACTTCTACTCTACATCATCCATATAATTAGAAGAAATCAACTCATACATTTTGCAGAAAATCAAACTACTCTAAACAAGCTAATTCCTAACTATGTTATGTAAAACATTCATACAAGAACAATGGTGTATAAAACCTTATCTCTTGCATTCTTCTTCGTTGCTTCTAGCTTTCTTCTTCAAGCTTCAATGGCCTCTAAAATCGTAGTTAGGGTTCTAGGAGTTGGTTCAAGTGTCTCAAGTCTCCCCAATTCAAGTTAACTCTTCTTAGCCTGATTTATAAGTGATGTATATATAGAAGAGGCTTCAATTTGATCAATGGCTCTCACTACAATTCTAAGGAATGATCTAAGGGTCTTAAATGAGTCTTCCAAAGTCCCCAAGGTCATGCTAAACCCTCCCAGCTGATCCAAAGAGGTTTTGGAAGAGTCCCAAGTGATCAAAACTCAAAAAACTGGAAAAAAAGGCGAAATAAAAGGATTGGCTGGGGTGACCGTCCACCCTAGGACTGCCAACTATCCAGCTTGGATGGACAACTGTCCTGGGATGGATGGTCAGTCGAGCTTCAGCCCAAATTTGACCCATTTTGGAACTCTATCGACCCGTCTCGGTTGTTTTCCGCTTTTTAGGCGCGTTTCAAGTCCAAATTCGACGATTCAAGCGCCAAAATGATCGTGATTTGATTCTCCATGTTTCTAGAAGATTTTGAGGATGAAAAACCTTAACCAAAGTCAAGGGGTTGAGATAAACCAAGCCGATTAGCTGTTTTGGGCCTATCGGGCCCTTTTAGGGTTTTGAAATCCACTAACCGATTGGTTGTAAAAACCATTTCTACTTCCCGAAATATGTTTGGGAAACATTTTGAGTTTCATAAAGCTTTGATTTTGATAAAAAAATCGAATCTCGATCATTCCCGGTCAAAACCCCAATTTGACCTTGAAATGGCATTTTCGGCCTTATCTGCCAAACATGAGCCCAAAGGCTCAATGGACCTTGCCACTGATCAACTTAGTTACCAAACACACCCTAATTATCCATGTCAAAGTCTCATAACAATCCGAGAAGAGTTCGAAGGGTTTTAGGAACTTTTGTAATTCAACGGACAATACTACCCCTTAAGTCACAAAAGACCTAAGTACTTATCGAGCCTGACTCGGAATGCTATGAAACGTGATAGGGACATCTATGGACTCCCTAAAAACTAAATACAAAAAGAACCAACTCAATATGACCTAAAAAACCTACATGTGATAACGACCTCTATATAACTGCCCAAAAGGACACTCTTGGGAACTTATGGTTTCAGCACCCTATTTCACCTCAAATCAAATAAAACCATTAATGACTCCTTTCGGGGTCAAAAATGGATGTCTACACAAATGTTACAGTTTCTTGTGATTTAGGGAGTTCTTCTTTCGTGGAGATCACAGTGAATTGTAAGGCCATTAGAGCCTACATTGACGGTTTGATGTATCATCTAACTGTATTAACCCATTGTGGTAATTTGATAGTGTATTGTCTAGCTAAGTCTGATATTTCTTGTTCTGTTATGTTGGTTTGTTTTGAGGATTCAATGGATTGGTTAGAACCAAATTTAGTGGAGGCCTTTGATTGTAACCATGTTTAGTTGAATGAATTTTGTTATCTTTTGACAAAAAAAAAAGAAAAAGAAAAAAAGAGGATTTATAAATGAATCTCGATTAATATTTGTTTAATAGCATCATTTGTATATCAGTAGTTAAATATTCATAATCTTTTTTTTTTTAGTTTTAGAAAAGTAAAAAACTTACAATGTTTTCTGCATTTAAATACTATTAAGTTGTTAAATATTCATCATTGGATATATTAATTCATTTGAAAGAACATTAAATTTCTTTTTCTTTTTTTGAAAGAGGAAAGAACATTAAATTTCAAATTCAAGAATTTTGTATTGAAATCTAGAATTCAAAGGAAAAAAAAAACACAGTATTTAGCAAATTATTGAAATCCAATATAGTCTTTTGTGATAAAATTGAAAACGAAAATTTATGAAAATTGGTAATATAATCATGCAAGGTTTTTTGTCTCCAAAAAAATATAAAAGAAGAAAAAAAATGGCATATCATCTAGCTCTAGCGTACTTAACAAAAGAAAACTTACAAGATGAATTTTAAAATTCGGGATGCCCCTGAATAATTTTCTAAGATAAAATTTGGGAAAACTTACCCCCCCTTAAGTTTAGCCATTTTATATGGATTAAAAACAATTTAGTATCATATACTTTCGTCGAAAATGCAATCAAATCCACTTATATATATATATATATATATATATATATATATATATATATATATATGGGTCAAGTTCCTCTTACACCCTATTTTGACACCTATGTTTACACCTCGTTTTCAAAACACTATCTATGATAGATATTTTGACGAACCGACTGTTGGATTCAATACATTTCTAATGCATATCATGAATACCAAAAATCATAGTGATCCAACGGTTAGATTTTAAGAAATGTCACTATAAAAAATTATTATGTTTTTAATTAAAAAAAAAATAATAGTTCTTCAAAATGATATTTTTTAAAAACTAACCGTTGGATCACTCCGATTTTTTTCATACATGACAAACATAAGATAGGTATATAATCTATCGGTCGGTTTCTCAAAATTTTCTATTTACAATAGTATTTGAAAACGAGGTGTAAATATAGGTGTCAAAATAGGATGTAAGGGGAACCTGTCCCTATATATATATATATATATATATATATATATATATATATATATATA
>JAESVK010000261.1:274710-299492 GCA_017140935.1 Hamamelis virginiana
TATATATATATATATATATATATATATATATATATATATATATAAATTTTGAATTGAGGACAAAAGTGTAGTCCCATTAGCAATTTGGCCCAGATATTGGAGTGGCCGTTAAATCCTAACATAATTGATGACGTGTCATACTGTCGTCACTTTCAGCTCATTTTTTGCTCAATTTTGTTCCAAAATCTCCCTAAGTTTGCTTTCAACCTACAAATCGGTTTCAATTGATTTTTAATTTAAAATCTGCAAAATCAAGCTCTACAACATATCTGAAACCCATTAATTTAAATGCATTTAATAATTTATTGTGAATTTTTGTTCCGAAACATTAAATAAATCACAATAAAACATTAAATAAATCACAATAAATAAATGGATTAGCCAAATATCATGAAAATACACCAAAAATTTCCTTGCATGATGTTGATTCTTAAAAAAATAGAACCATACTTTAATTAAAACTAATAGGATATCAAATGAAAGCTTCAAACTTGAACTGACATTGTTGGTCGAGCAAGCTCCAAATATGGGACCTTTGTATTTGATATGTTATTTGTTAAAACTGAAGTATGATTCTATTTTTCTAAGAATCTAAATGATATGTTATTTGTTAAAACCGAAGCATGATTCTATTTGATATGTTATTTATTAAGACCGAGCAATCATGTAAAGGTTTTCTGTCGAGGTTTTGCTAAGCCTTTTGGTATTGGTTGATCTATTAGTAATAAGGAAAGGTCTTTCTTTTGATTCATATCAACATATTACCCATCTTATCATTGAAAATGATACTGCGTACCTTTTTTTGCTAGTTACATGAAGCAATTTGAACAGATTAGGCATCGACATCTTTTATAGGATTGCATGTCTCCACATTCTTACTAGCTTTAATTTCATTGGGTCTGCTTTGTTTTTATTATAAGGGAGCGGAACTATTTAGTAGATATGCTATAAATATGCTGAATATAAGCACTTCTTGGGACCAGGCTCCACCTTTTTGTTACCTTCCTTACTTTGGGATGTTTTGAAAACAGTTACTCTTAGACCAATGGTTAATGTACCTAAAATTGGTTGTGTATGTGTCATATAAATACAGGAAAAATACAGTTTGACAGCCTATACTATTGGTCAAAAATACTTTTCACTCCTTTGAATTTGATTGCAACACATTGAGCTCTAGTTTTAATTTGTGTCACTTTGCACCCTTCTAACTGTTAGATAGGCATTTGTTTTTATGATTGAAAAATGATGCTACACATGTTTTTCTTTTTTTATACAATATTTATCTTAGATTGCTAATGTGCCTATAAGCATATTGGTGAAATTTCATGATTTATCTCAATATATTTTAATTTTTATGAATCATTTTCTCCATACAACAAATAAAATTCATAATAAATATAAGGAGACTCAAATGCAGTTGCATTTAATTAGTGAAAATGGTAGACTTCATCAACGATTTAGATCACCACTTGATATGGAAAATGATTTCAGGGAACTCTTCCTCCCATCGTATTCCTATCGTAAGGAGACACAATATTTTGTAAATTTTGCATTTTGTTGAATATGAGAGTGTGATTACTTTATAGACTATCAATTTATTGTAAGTGGATGCATACACATGCCTCTGAGATTAGTAAATAATGAATATTACATCTAATACAGCAGTAGTATTCACTAATTTTCTATTATTTAATTTTCTGTCAAAACAAATGATATTTTGTCTCCTTTCCAACTACTAGGTGCAGGTACTTCGTCGCACTACCCTTGAGGCATTTTTCTAGCAACAAAGGCAAATCGTGGCTCAGATGAAGAAGCTAGATTCTTCTTACCGATTTAAAACCAAAAATGCATCTCTTGCTCTCTTTTTCTCTCTCTCTCTCTCTTCCTTTCGTGTGTTTGTACAAATCTGAAAAATCTGCCAATTACAAAGACCGAACAAAAGGTCATGATCCAAGCCTTCAATGGTGGATCTTCAACAAGCATACACAGACTCTCTGCTTGAACTTAAAATGCGATGCTCAATAGAATCCCAAGCGTAGGAATCCATTAGTCGTCAAACAATAATATTAAGGGAGTCCCCAAGTCATATCCACTGGGAGTGGGAGGTTCTAAGGTGAATTCTTAGGTGTTGCTACCCAAAGAATGAAAATAAAAGTGTAAAAGCATGTGGTTGTATGTGGGAGTTGTAGAGAGTAATTAAAATAACTAAACCAAAGGAAAAGACAATGAAATGTAATGGTTAGATTCTTGGGTTTCATTCAATCCACAATTTGTGAACATGGATTTCTCATCTAGGATCCATTGAAGAATGGTTTTTTATGGGGGATTTAACAATAAAATCATAATGGTGTTATATGGAAATAAACATTCTCTTTAACATTTCATCAAACACTTTGAGTGCATATAAATATCAAGCACTACATGTGCCAAGCATAGCTTGTCTACAAGTAGTCAAGAAGATACAAAACTAAGAGAGTTCAGTTCGAAAAGTATTTTTAACCATTTAAACACAAACACAAGAAAAAATAGGTTGAATAATGAAAAATACTCATTGGGGCATTTTAGTAAACACTTGGTGTGCATATGGTTCAAGCACCATTTGTGCCAAGCCAAAGCTTGTCTACAATGGTTAAAAGATACAAAACCAAGTGGTTTCAAGAAATAAGAGTATCAGATATCATCCAACCAACATTCAAAGCACAAAAAATGGAGAAAATCTTATTACCTTTGTTGTGGGGTGGAAATCCACCATGGAATCTAACCTTGAGAACTTAGAAAGCCATAAATGCAAGGAAAGTAATGTAATTGCAAGAACAACTAAAATGAATGCAAGAAACTTGAAATGAAAGTTATTTATATTACTTGAGAATGAAAATATAAAGTTTAAGTACTAAATCTCAAGACTACAAATGAAAGAAACCAAGAAAAATGCAAAACTAACACTAAATTAAGCTAATCCTAACCTAGAAATAAAGAAGAAGAAGAAACTAACCCTAACCTTAACTAAAACTAATGGAACTCCCCTCTACAAGCTGAAAATAAGTTTAAATACTCCCACTCTAGGGCTATAAACATGAGGGACAAAGTTACAAAAAACCCTTTCTTAAAGCACAAATTACAAGCCAAATTGCTGCAAAATCGGGCTCTAGTACCGGTACTAAAATATCTAGTACCGGTACTAAAACCTTCTACCCTTCAAAAACTTGAGATTTCCAATTTGTGTACCAATACTTGATATTTTAGTACCGGTACTAAATCTATAGAAAAAATGCTACGACTTCAAATGCTTGTATCTTTCTCGTCCGGAGTCGGATTTGGATGATCTTTATATGGTCGCGAAGCTTGAGAAGTCTTCTTTCCAACAATTGAAGTTTCATAGTCTGATTCAATCTGTAGAGAAACAGTTTTCAGAATTACCCAGATTGGTTGTATTTTGCACTTCTTGACTTCATTTGCCCATATCTCCCAAACTATTTGGAATTTAGCTTTGAAATTTGATATGTGGCATCTAGACACACTTAAAAGTATGTCATATAAGTCCCATGACCTTTATAGACTTCCAAGACTTGACTCCAAGCTCTCACTTTGCATCCAAAAAGCATCCATTTTATTGCACTTTTCCTACAATGTATGGAAAAACAAGGAAAAAAAAAACATCTATTCACATATAAAATTGGCTCAAGTATGCACAAAATGGTGGGAATAATACAATAGAAATATGCAAATGCATGATGCAATCATACCCCTCAACTTGAACTTTGCTAGTCCCTAGCAAGAACTAGCATAAAAACAAAAGCTAAACAAAATAAACAAACTTAACTAATCCACTTTCACAGGAAATCTTGATTGTATTTAGTGTATACAATAAGCCTTTAAACCCTTAGGTTCCCCCTAATGGATGAGTTGTAGTCTCGTGAAGGTTTGCAAAAATGACATTCACAAACATGAAGAGTACATTCTCGTGAAGGTTTGTGCAGTTTAAACTTTCAGTATATATCAAAATTTATATAAATTTGATCCTAATTAATTCAGACAATTAGGGCCATAGTACAAAATATATAGGTTGGTTCAGGCAACCAATTAATGTCTAGATTGAGTTAGTTTTTCGTTAGATAAACAATTATGTCAATATTCCTCACCCCTTCAAGTTTAGCCTTGTTATATAATATGGAAAATATAGATTAAAAATTTTTATAATTCTATTTAGAATCAAATTAGTACTCATAAGAAACCATAATTCAATTAAGAAAATTTTAATCGTAGGGATTTATGGAACCATTTTTATATAAATATTCATATATAGAGAAATGATCTAGTCTGCATATGCTTATAATATAAGCTTATTTAAGCATAAAGCTTACAGATAATTGTGGGATACATATTTTGAAAAACTATCTGTTGGATTAAATACAATACTTATGTGTGTCATGTATGCCAAAAATCACACTATATTATCCAACAATTAGTATATCTTGTGATTTAGTTGGCGTAAAAACATAATGCAAGCTAAATTAATCATTTGCTTTTACACTTCACATAATTAAGGTTTAATTACATATTGGTATCCTATACTTCGGTGTGGGCATGTGGCATGACCCTATTTTTTTTCTTTTAATTTGCTAGCTTTATTTATGTTTAGAATTATGTATAGAATTTGAAAGTTTTATTCTTAGTTTTAAGTTCAAAAAAAAGAAAAAAAAACCATTGTAACTTTTGTTTCTTTTAAAGTAAAACATAAGTGGTTATTGGATTGAATAGTGGCGGTCTCTCACTTTAAGATTTTAGTAGCGCCCCTCCGCTTTTTGCCATTGCCGGCGGCAGCCCAATCGGACTTTACTCTCCTCTGTCGTTGGAGCTCTCTGCCTCCTAGGGGTGTTCAAGAACTGAACAGGACTGATTGAACCGACCAAAATCAAACTGCCATATTTGGTTGGTTTTAATGAGTGCCATGGTCCCTAATGGTTTTTATTTTTCTCAAACCAAGATGATTGGTTTGGTTCATATAATGAGGGTATAGACCGACTAAACCGGCCGATGTATACTCATACTATTTGCATAATGCATGTTTGATTGTAGTTGTATGAATAAGCCAAATTGGAACTTATTTTGGAAATTGGTACTTGGTAGCGTTGATTACTTCATGCATAATAGGTTTTTATTTGAAAATTGCTAGTAGTTGATTTTTGGTGACACAATTTTCAAATTACTTGAATAACAGGTGTGAACCGGCCAACCTAGATCGGGAGGCCTCTCGTTCACTTTGGGGGTGTTCTTGAGTAGATTGTGGATGATGTTTATCCGTCTTGATTTATCATTTTCTATTATCTTTCTCTATTATCCACATTTATCCTTCTCTATTATTCACTCAAGATTGGGTTTTGAAAAAAGGATAAAAGTTTGTAAAAAACTGGGATTCGCCACCTTATTTTTAGGGAACAAGGAAACCACAAAAAGAGTTTTATTTTCAATAAAACATTGACTCCATATTTTTAGGAAAAGAAACTCTTTGAACCAAAGTAGGATTCGGGGGCTAGGTTACGAAGTGGGAAGGTTCCAAGGAACTCCTTGTAGGCACCCACCTCGCCCAAATTAAAGGTCTCCTAATTACTATTGGGCTTTATCAAAATCTTATCATATCAATCCTATTTATCAAATCAACCATTGAAAATAGTGGAGATAATACTGGATAATAGATAATAATAAAATAAAAAGAAATCAAAGAAATCCTAAAGACCTTAGGAGACTAGAGTCATCCTAAGATTGGACTTGCACCCTATTGATTGCCTACGTACCTTACCAATTACTTGATAAGGATCAAAGTCCACGTAGTTCGATTCACCCTAGGACTCTCCTATTGTAATTAACTACATCATTTAAAAGTGTTCGACTTTATCTAAGATACTATCTTCGAGAGTTTTTATCCATTCAAAATTACTTTTCAAAATTATTTGATAATTAAAAGATTTCCAATACGTTTAGGATTTTTAAAAGATAAAACTTATCTTCTAGAAGTAAACCTCAATTTAAACTTCCTTTTTCAAAATCAACATTATCCATGGAATTTCATTTCAAAATCGTTTCTTTTTCAAAGAAATCATTTCTAATATAAACTCTTTTAAAAGATTCCTATCTCATGAAAACACCATTTAATAAATCAATTTTTAATAAAAATCATTTTTTCAAAATCTCTCTTGAAGATAGACTCTTAGACTCAATCAATTACTTGAATTTGAATATAGTCCTTACAACAAAGGACAGTCCTAGGAAAGGTCAAGTGACCTTCCTAAACCTAGGGTCTCTATCTAATCCTAAGTTAATCTAAAATCCTAACTACTAATAATAATGCGTGCTGAAAATTAAATAAACAAACATAATATTAACCCTACAATACATGAAAAAATGCCCTAAATGCATGCTAATTTAACTACGTGAACCTAGGCATATTTCTAAGTTAAATTTAGCCTTAAAAATGATTTTTAGAAGTGATTTAGAGATATAAATAAATCTGGACATATTTAAATATAATCTTTAAATCACTTTAAAAAACCTTAAAAAAAATAATAAAAATGTGACAATGCCCTAGCATGCATCCTACATGAATATACTACAAGACTACATGAAGAAATTATGTAAAAATGGGCTTAATAATGATGATTAGGCCACTTTAAAGTATACATTCAAATCTGGACAGATTTGAATATATGCTTTAAATGTCCTAAAAATCAATATTAATCCATGGAAAATTACAAACAAATGTCATAATATGCATACTAACATATTAAACTAAAAACTATACAAAACAATAACTTTAGCTAAACACAAGGGGAGAAACTCACCTTTGCAAGTTCCCTCGAACACATTTCATATCATTACATATTTCAAATAATAATGAAGAAAAGAGAAGTAGAATAAACCAAAATATGAATGCATGTTATTCATAAACTCATATAAAAGAATACTCAAACTTTTATCTAAACATACATTCTTATGTGAAAACATGAAATCACATAGACAAAAACTAATTCCTAGTATGCATTCTAAACATGAAATGAATCTTAAACATGCTCCTAACAATCAAACAATAGCTAATATATTAAAACAAACTAAAGACTCAAAACCCTAAACATACAATATACTTTATGAACCAAACACACAATATGGACTCAAAACAGAAAAACATGCATCTATATTATACAAGCATTAAACCAAACCTATTCTACATCATGCACTCTTATTCCTAACCATTAATACTTGAACTTAATATGATTCCTAAAACATAAAAGAAGAAGAAGAAGACTAACATATATAAACTACCCAAAAATCCCTAAAATTAAACTATGTTATGCAAAAACCCACTACAAGAATAATGGTGTGCTTAAACATACCTTTAGCCTCCTTCTTCCTTGCTCTAAGCACTCTTCTTTAACCTCCAATGGCTCTAAATTTCGTGGCTAAGGTTGCTAGTGGCTGCTACAAGTGCTCAAAGTCTCCCAAGATCAAAAATTTGCCTCCAACCTAATCCTTAAGTGATGTATATATAGGAAAAGGCTTCAAATCGATCAATGGATGTCATCAAAACCCTAAGAAGTGATCTAAGGGTCTCAAATCAGTCTTCCAAGGTCTCTAAGGTCGTGCCAAGTTTCCCAAGCTGAGCTAGATAGGCATTGGAAGAGTCCCAAAGCATCCAAACTCTCAAAAAATCAAAATTGGGCGAATCTGGGCATTGGGCATGGATGACCGTCCACCCTAGGATGGTCGACCATCCAGCTTGGACGGCCAACCGTCCATTGAGGGATGGTCATCGATCCTTCAGCCCAATTTTGCCCTATCTCGACCCGTCTCGGCTGTTTTAGGCTTTCCGGGCCCGTTTCAAGTCCAAATTTGACGATTCAAGCGCCAAAACGATCGTGATTCGATTCTCCATGTATCTAGAAGAGTTTGAGGATGAAAAACCTTAACCAAAGTCAAGAGGTTGTGAGAAACCAAGCCGATTAGCTGTTTTGGGCCTATCGGGCCCTTTTAAGGTTTTGAAATCCACTAACCGATTGGTCTCGAAATCATTTCTTCTTCTTGAAACAAGTTTTAAAACGTTTTAAGAAAGTGTTTTGAAGCCTTAAAAGGCTTTGGTTTGATAAAAATATCGAATCCCGGTCACTTCCGGTCGAAACCCTAATATGGGCTTGAAAGGGCTTTTCGAGCCACAAGAGCGAAACATGAGCCAGAAGGCTCAACAGGCATTGCCACTGATCAACTTAGCTATTAAACACACCCTAAATATCCATGCCAAAGTTTCGGGACAATTCGAGACAAGATCGACAACCATTCAGAGCCTTTGTGATTCGAAGGACAGTTGTGAAACCCCAAAATTTTCAATAGTAAATTTTCTTAACTGTTATTATTTTATTTTATTTATTGCACACATGACGTTTTGTCATTGGTCATAGAGTGTATCATGTGGCCACTTTTTGAGAATGGTGCATGAGAGTGTTATGAATGCATTATAATTGAAATGCATTATTGATGGAGGGAAGAAGGCACAGCCCCAATTGGATGAATCCAAGGCCTACCAAGTAGAAGATTGAAACAGGCAGGCACGTCTAGTACTTGGAAATCGACTTGGAATTCTATAGGCCCAATAGCTAGAGATAAAGTGACTATCCCAACTACTTCTCTTCGAGTGTTGTCGTATGCTCTCACAGTTTGCCCTGACGGTTTGAATTCTGACGGTTCGATGCCCAAGGAAGTGGCGGTGCAGAGAGGACATACATTTAAGGCTGACCCATCATCTATCAATACTGTAGGAATTCTCTTGCCCATAGTATCCACCGTGACATACAAAGCTTGTAAATGATGAGGTCCTTTCTTCGGAAGGTCTGACTCTATGAAAGATATTGACTGCCCATGCTGAACTGGACTGACCAGACTAACTAAACCCTCGGGTGAAGTGTCGATGGGAATCTGAACTTGGTTGAGTAGCCTGAGTACTGTCTGCCTGTGCTTTTGAGAAGCCATTAAAAGTCCCCAGATGGTGATGTTGGCTTGAGTACGCTTGAGCTGTTTCAGTATCTTTTCCTCTTCCTCTTGAACTTCAGTGCGTTGAGATCTTTCTAACTCTCCTAAAGGATTGTCGGATTCCAATTTGGCGGGTTTGAAATGACGACCTCCTCTAGTGACATGGTTAACATCTTCCTCATCACTGGCCCAAATATCTGCTATCTCCTCGGGTGTGTTCATCAAATCTTCCCACTCTATGATATCAATCTCATTCTCTAACCCATCATCTATGGTAGACTCGGCAGAAGTCGAGCTTGATCCAAAATACTGGGTGACCCATGGTTGCCTTGGATAGACGGTTCGGTGATGGGAGTCTCCATTCATATGGATGACCTTGGTTGTGAAATACTTCTTGAGGATACTCTGGCTAGCTTTCTCAAAACATATGAGGTTTGGATCTTTGGGTTCAACCTGAGCCATAATAACGTCTTCTTTAAGTGAGTCTGGGTCATCACCCCAACCAGAATGAGCAATGGGTTCTTCGAATGTGAGTTTCTTCATTTTGGGGTAAAGGACATAGAAGTCGAACTTCCCACTAGGTTCCCCTAACAGTTTTACTTCGGGATCTCCGGCCTCATATCTCTTTCGCAATTCTCACTGGCTAGTTTCAGTCTTGGAAAAGGCTTTCTTGGTTCTAGCATTAGATATAATGGGTTCAATCTTTGTCATCTCAGCTTCACAAGACTTTTCAGGGCAGAGAACGTAGAAACTAAACTTCCCATTTCTTTTTGTCAACAAATCCACACAAGGATCTCTAGCTTCAAACCTTTCTTTGAGAGCCCACTGACTAGTATCATTCTTTGACGACTGATCCACTTTGCGAGGCTTGGGAAGCCCATTCGAACTAAAACTCGGGAATGTATCTTTTTCAAACTGTCTCCATGAACGATAAAGCTTCCTTGGGCTGGTGAAGGGTTGAGGGATTTCAATCAGACCTTGATCAATGAACCTTTGTACTATATTCCACAATGTATCACATGATTCCGTGTCATGGCTATGGGTGGCATGGTATTGGCAGTAAAACTTTTTGGGTCTTGGCTTGTACGGAGTAATGAGCCCACGGGCTTGACAGTGATGAAACATTTTAGCTATGGAAATAGGGAATGAAGGGTGAGGGCGGATAGGCTCACAACGGACATAAGGGTCGGCATAGATAACATTGATGTTTGCTGGTGGTGGGATTGCATGGGTAGGAAGTGGATATTGGGTGACATTGGGTTGAGAAGGTGGGGAAATGGTTTTATTGTCTATGAGGTCTTGGACTTTATGGCGGAGACGGAAGCAACGGTTGGTAACATGGCCTTTGGATTGATGGAAATGGCAGTATTCATTTTCATTGAAGTTCTTGGATAATGGGTTGGGTGTAGGTCTGGGTTCCAGAGGTTGGAGCAAGCCTCGAGCTTTTAATTTCTCAAAGACTTTTTCCAATGGCATATAGAGCTCGGTGAATTTTCTGGATGGTTTATTTCCTAGGGAAAAGGTTGGGTAAATAAAGCAGGCTGAGATATGGCATTGACTTCGATAACCTTCCCATTAATGATAGGTCGGCGGTTTTTGTAGGGTTCATCAGTTCGGAGAGCTCCATCGGCTAGAGCGTCCTCCACTTAGGTACCGGCAGCGACTAGAGTTCTGAAATTTGGGAGATATTGGAAAAACATGTGCTTGTGATACACTGGGACCAAGTTCTTCACTATCATGCTGATTTGTTCTTCTTCCTCAGGGCGGTTAGCCATTTTAGAAGCCTTGGCTCTCCAGCGGGTGAGGAAAGTAGATAAAGTTTCTCTTGATTCTTGTTTTGTAGTCTCCAAGTCCCTCCTAGTGACATCAACTTCTGTGTTATACCAGTAATGATTGCTGAACTCAGTGCATATATCCTCTCATGTCTTCATTCTAGACTCATCCAGTGACAAAAACCATTTCAGAGCAGGTCCAGCTAATGTCTCATGGAACATTTGGGCTAGCAGGTCATCATCAGCCCCTCGTGGGTGCATAGCCCTCACTTCAGATAGGTTTTAGGACAACCCATTCCATCAAACTTCTCTAACTCGGGCATTCTGAAATGAGTGGGCATACGGGCCTTAGGGAACAGAGATAATGACGACATGTCCACCAGATCATCAGACTTTCTAATACCTTTCAATGCTTTTTCCAGGGCTTCTACCTTGCTACTCAACATTATAGGCTCAGTGGAAAAGAAAGCAGGGGTCTTGGGCTTGGACTCTTTTTCCAGATCAATAGGCTGAACAAATTCTGTACTAGGTCTAGTGGGATCAATAACTATCTTCGGTCTAAGAAAACATTCCTCTTCATCAACGTTCTCAAATAAGGGATTAGTACGGGCTCGCACCTTATCATTTTCTTCTTTCTGGTGAACTAACTCTTGAACCACTTTTAGGAGCGCCTCGATCTTCTCATCAGTTGTCTTTCTATTAGTTCCAATGGCAATAGGGGTATGATCCTCGTTACTAGACATCTTTGAATCGACGGATAGACCCTTAAACAACCGACCGCTAGAATCACGACGCCAAGCCAGAATGCTAGGAAAGAGAGAAAATTTGAATCAACTAACAGCTTCCAGTGTGAAAAGGGATGAATAAGGACAATCTCATATGCTCACAAGCTCACAAAAGTATAGGCCTAAAGCCTACAGATCAACCTTCACATTAGATCTTATGAAACATGGGCCTAAGGCCTGAGTACAAATCTCATTCTCACAGCTCACAGCTTACATCTCAATCTTACCACAGGCTTATATCTTCTATCCAACTGACATGGGCCTAAATCCCACATCCTAAACTCACGGCGGATCTAGCTCTTGTATCCAAAGGACATGGGCCTAAAGCCCAGTCTCATATCTCACGTCTCATGTCTCACGTCTTCTCCTAAGACTCATAAATCAATACCACTATTCGGGTAGCATAACATTACCACAGGCCTAAGTCCAAGGATATGTAGGGTACTAAGCCCTCATCAAGTACCTTAACTCTTTAGAGACACTTCCCTTAAGAGTTTAGGGCATTTCATAAGGTCTAGACCTACAATCCCAAATCCTAGTAGTTTTACACATTTCACAATCATGGCTCAGACAAAACCGGGGGTAAATCCGGCAGCATAACATTTCAATAATGTGCCAAAAAGTGACGTAGGGTGTGTGTCCTACAAAGACAGTATATATGGTCTAATGCAAAGGGTAGGCTAAGTGTCCCTTACTCGCTCGGTCCAACCGATATACCTAACCACATGTGACATCAGGAATGCCGCGTGGGTCCAACAGTACGTGATTAGTCCATTTGATATACCCGAGGGTACTTGGCAAGAAGGGTGATGGCTTTCGCATACATGGAACCTGAGAGTCAAAGAAACCGGGCCAAGGCTAGGCTCATCGTTGGCTATAGCATACAACGTCCTAATCATGCAGAGTCAATGCGCACACAATGCAGGAATTAAAATCACACAGTTATACAAATGCAAGTGATTGATTTTATTAATTAAGAAATTGAAAAGCCCAAAAATAATTAATTGGAGTTTAGCCCTCGACATCCCCAGCGGAGTCGCCAGTCTGTGAACCAGCCAACCTGGATCGGGAGGCCCTCTCGTTCACTTTTTGGGGGTGTTTATCTTGAGTGGATTGTAGATGATGTTTATCCGTGTCGATTTATCCTTCTCTATTATCCACGTTTATCCTTCTCTATTATCCACTCAAGATAGGGTTTTTGAAAAAGGATAAGAGTTTGTAAAAAACTAGGAGTTGCCACCTTATTTTTAGGGAACAAGGAAACCACAAAAAAGAGTTTTATTTTCAATAAAAGATTGACCCCATATTATGGAAAAGCATGGTCTTTCGAATCAAAATTGGATTCGGGGGCTAGGTTACGAAGTGGGAAGGTTCCAAGAAACTCCTTGTAGGCACCCGCCTCGCCCTAATTAAAGGTCTCCTAATTAGATTTGGGCTTTATCAAAATCTTTTCAAAACAATCCTAGCATATCTAATCAATCACAAAATATGAAAAATAAAATATAATAATAATATATAGTACAAAAGTATACACAATCCTAAGGGTCTTAGGAGACTAGAAGTCAACCTAAGATTGGACTTGCGCCCTATTGACTGCCTACGTACCTTATCAATTGCTTGACAAAGATCAAAGTCCACGTAGTTCGATTACATAGGACTCTCCTATTGTAATGAACCACATAATCGTAGAAATTCTATCTTATCTTGGACTCTAGCTTCGAGAGTTTGAGTTTTATTAAAACACCTATCATAAGAGATGGAATTTCATTCCATTTTGAATTCTTTCAAAATCACTTTTAGAATTGTTCTCGAAGTAGAATCCTAGGTAAAATAGAACTCTATTCTTAGTGTAATTCTTACAACAAAGAAGAGTCCTAAGTGGGGTCAAGTGACCCCCCTAATCCTAGGGTTTATAGCTAATCCTAGGTTAATCTAAATACCTAAAACACTATGATATGCATGCTGGAATTTCTGGAAAATAAATAAAAAAAATATAATCAAGAGTGCAAACAATGCATGAAAATGTCCTAAATGCAAATCTAAGTTAACTATGTGAACCTAGGCATGTTTCTATGTTGATTTTGGCCTAAAAAGTGAGTTTTAATACACTTTTAGGTCACTTTAAATCCATGGACAGATCTGAAAGTAACCAAAAAGTGTACTTAAAACCCTAAAATAATGAATAAAAGTGATGAAAATATGTACTAAATGCAACCTAATATGCATACTAAACTACCATCAAAACTTGACATTTAATCACAAGGGAAGGGACTTACCTTTGCATGCTCCCTCGAACACATTTTTATATATCAATCAAACATCCCAAATGATAAAAATAAATCATGATAAGAATAATACTAATATTTAACTTGAATAAACTAACAACCTAATATGAACAATACAAATCCATCTTAAAAATACTAGCATATGATTTATAAACTAGCCTAACATGATTACTAACCTAAAAGACTTAAACATGCATGAACTTAATCCTAAATAACCAATCCTAATATGATATGATTAAAGAAGAATAGAAGAAGAGAAATATGCATATACATATGAAAGATAAACTAGCCTATCATACATACTAATAAAAACCTAAACTATGCATACTAATAATGAACTAAACCTTATACATACTAACAATGATCTAAACCCTATATATATACTAAGAAAAAAAAACCTAACCTAGCATGATCATAAAAGAAAAAGAAGAACAAGACTAAGAAAAGAAAACTACAAAAGAACTTTAAAATACTAACCTCTTTCTCTGCCTCCTTGCTTCAAGCCTTCTCCTCAAGCTCCAAGCCTTCTCCTCAAACTCCAAGGACTCTAAGGACCTCAAAAACTTTAAAACTTAAGCTAGAGTGCTATGGGGGAAGCTTGTGCAATTGCTTGAGCCTCTACTCTCCAAGCTAGCTCTCTAAAGCTTATTCTGTGTGTTGAAACTGATTCTAGGGTCCTCTATTTATAGGGAGGCCTGAGTTTGATCAATGGCTGAGTTTAAATCTCCCAGGAATGATCCAAGGGCTCAAAACCAGTCTTACAAGGAGTTAATACTCATCCAAAAGTCCCCATGGCCGAACTAGACACATGGCAGGGCTTGGAAGAGTCCAGGGCAGAAAAATCACTCAAAACTGGCAATTATTGGCTGAGAGGATCGACGACCATCCACCCTAGGACGGTTGTCCATCCTTCATGGACAGTTGGTCGTCCCTAGGTGGACGGCCATCGGTCTTCCATGCTATTTTTTGCATGTGTGGACCTACCTCAGCCCCGTTTCGTCCCCGTTTCGTCCCCGTTTCGGCTTTTTTCGGCTTTTCGATCGGGCCCGTTTTAAGTCCACATTTGACAATTCAAGCGTCGAAATGATCGTGATTTGATTCTCCATGTTTTAAGAAGTGTTTGAAGGGAAAATACATTGACCTAGGTCAAAGGTTTAGGGAAAAGTCGACCGATTAGTTGTTTAAGGCCTACCGGGCCCAAATTAGGGTTTTGAAATTTGCTAACCGATTGCTTTCGAAATCATTTCTTCTTCTTGAAACAACTTTTAAAATATTTTATGAAAATGTTTTGAAGCCTTTGAAGGCTTTGGTTTGATAAAAATATCGAATCCCTGTCGCTTCCGGTTGAAACCCTAATCTGGGCTTTGAAATGGCCTTTCGAGCTTCAAGAGTCAATCATGATCCAGAAGGCTCCACAGATCTTGTCATTGATCAAATTAGCTACCAAACACACTTTAAATATCTATGCCAAAGCCTCGAGACCATTTGAGACAAGATCGACAATCATTCAGGCCTTTTGTGATTTAAAGGACAGCATTGCCCTTCAAGTCACAAGAGGCCTTATTTTCTATCAAGCTTGGCTCAGAATGCCATGGAATTTTGCAGGGATGTTCCTAGACTCTCTAAAAACCTAATGCAAAAAGAACCGACTCAATCTGACCTAAAAACATACATGTGATAATGACATCTATCTAACTACCCACAAGGGTAAAACTGGGAATTTAGGGTTTTAACACCCTATTTCACTTCTAAACATAGGCAATCATTTATGACCATACTCATGGTCAAAAATGGATGTCTACACGTGGGTTAACTTTCAAACTTCTATCCAGTTTTCAACTTTTGAAGAAATTGAGTGGAAGAAAGTTTGTGTACTTTATCCAACCTTCGCTGGCTTTTCCAATTCTAGCTCCAGACCAAATGGCGAAATCCATTAAGTTTGTGAGATTTTGGTTTAAGTCATGTATACATACCGATTTGTGGGTGTCTGTTGATCTTTTTTTATTTGGCAATGTCATGTATACATGTGTGAGATGGAATTGAGATATGTTGTTAACACCAAAATATTACTAAGGCAATAGATGGCTAGTAAGTGGCTTTAATTAAAGTGATTTAATTCTATCCAATGATAAATTGGCTAGTAGAAGATTAGTTTTCAAGGAGTTCGAAGTCAATTAGAACGTGTAGGCTTTAAGGAGTTTATTGGCATTCAAACTCTTCACTCTTGGAAGCTAATTATCAAGCCAAAGAAGGAGTCTAGCTTATCCAGATGGGGATATATAGTAATTGGAGATGATCCAGCTTGAAGATGAAGATGATCCAGCTTGAAGATGAAATTGATTAGGAGACTACCACTCAAAAGTCTATCAATAAAGGCCTGAAGACCAACAGAAGACCACTCTCTCAACACACATCAACTCAACAAATGAATTAAAGAGCACCCATCTCTTTTACCCTAACTTGGGGTATGGGGGATTCCTATTAGTCTTTGGTATTGATTGGCCCTTTGTGGCTCCTTGTCAAGCATTTCCTTTATCGGTAGTTTAGTCTTTGATACTGCTTGGTCATCTTGACTCCGTATCGAAGGCAACCTTAGTTCGAGGCTAGTTCGAGTTGTTTCTAGATTAAATGGTAGGATTGTTACCAAAGGCTTGAGGGTAGTTCGAGCCGCAGCTCTGTGTGGTAGTGAATAATTAATAAAATTTTTGTTATTGTTTACTTCATTCTACAATCTTCTTCTTCTCCTTCTCAATTATATTTTATTTTTATACTTAAAGTTTGCTTATAATTGGTATTATTAATTCACTTGGACTGTCTTCTTTGAAAGTCCTATTGATTGAGGCAATTCGAACCCCACCATCTTGATTCAATTCGAACCCAAACACCGAGTTCGAACCCAATCGACTTGATTCAATTCAATTTTCCTAAAAATGGAAAAAGTGATTAACACATGTATTTATGATTTTTCAAATTTTGATTGATTCTATGTTCCGATGATCATGGAGATTGGGTTTCTTTCCGTTCCGATGTTGGGTTTTTGTAGGTTTAGATTTTTGAAAAAAAATTGTTCATTGGTGTTGGAAGAGTCATGTATACATGGTTTTCTTCATATGTTTTTGTTTGGGAATTGATTAGTCTGCCATTGCTACTGAAAATTGAAAAGTCAAGTATACATTGCTTTTGATTTTTGAAAAAAATGGATCTTTTTTTTTGGTTTGGAAGAGTCATGTATACATGGGTTTTTTACTTTTTTTCCCCTTGTTTTGGGGTTTGATTGGTCTAAAAAATTTGGTTGTTAGGTCGGGTTGTAATGGAAACTTAGATTTTGGTTTTTGCTGTTGGGAAGAGTCATGCCAATCAAATTTTTGCTTTAGGTTGTATGGAAAGTTTAGTTTTTTTGGGTTTGGAAGAGTCATGTATACATATATATCTGTAAACCGGAACAATCCATATCCTACAACACGTAACGTTGATTAACTAAAACGAAATGGAGCTAAAAAATTAGAATGGTAAAAATGTATATGGTACCCAATCCTCATTTAATACGTAATGCCCAAGATAACACATAATACACAATTTAATATTTTACGCATAATACCCAAAATTGTTTGTAATGATGACCTAAAAAATGTGATTTGACTATACAAGAAAAGGTAGGTAATTGAGTATTCTTAATAAAAATGGGGGATTATATACAAAATTGGTATTGGGTATTCTTCTCAAAATTGGGGGTTCAGTAAATTTTTTGGATATTTAACCGTTTCCAACTGCAATTTGGAAAAATATTTAATTATTGTAAATGTTTTGAAAGTGGGTTTTTTATAAGTAATTTTTGAAAAATTTAAGAATTTTGAGGTAAAATGCCCTAAATAATTTTATTATTTATATTATTTATTATTTATAATTTTATTATAAATATTTATAAATAAACTTATTTAAAATTTTATTGCTAAGTAGGGAAATAAATAAGTATTTTTGCAAAGGTAATAGTGTCAATTCAGGATTATAATCAGCTTCTTCAGATGGTATCCAAATAGATAGAAAAGCACTTTAAGTGTCAACAGTACTTTTAAAATACAATTTTTAAAAACAACTGACTTCTACTTCTGTTAAACATACTTTTGCTTCTATTATTCTTCTTCTGCTGCTTTATAAGCATAAGTATAAGAGTGTTTAGACACATATGCACAAGCATATTAGACACATACAGGATCTAGAAATTATTAAGGTAGTGTTTAGCGTAGCTTTCTAGAATAGGAGTTATTTATGAAAAAGTTACTTAGGATGTATCTTTCAAAAAGTTATTTAGGAAAAGAAAAAATAGTATTTGGTAAGTGCATATTTTAAACGTGCTTTTGTATCTGAAATTAGGTAAGGTATACTTCCTGCAAATGTGGATTTTCAAAGGAATTTGGCATAGCTTCCTTGAACAAGAAGTCATTTGGGAAGAAGTGATTCTTAGAATGGACTTTTTAAAGTCATTTTGCAAAAAAAAAAAAAAAAAAAAAAAAAAAAAAAAAATAGCATGATTATATTTCAGAAGTCCTTTTTATCTATACTATCTATAAAGCCAGAAGGAGGCTTGGCATGGTCACTTTTTTTCCCTTAAAATGCCCCTAAATAAAAAATAAAATTGAGGTTATTTTGGTCAATTAAAACAAATGCCCACATCCCACTATCTAAGGAATTTGGAATTTGAAATTTAAACATGCAGCAGTTATTCTTCCCAACTTTCATCTTCATCTCTTCCAAATCAAATGTACTATTGTTGACAAAATCCGAAAGCCATGGAGCGGAAAACAACTCGCATGGCGGTGACTGGGTGGACACGCACGCCTACATTGCACTACGCCATGTCCTTTCTATGCTTTTTCTTCATTGAAACAAAAAGCTTTTCTTCACCGCGGGCCCCCATTTAGCCGGCAATAAAGCCAAGCATGTCTTTTCCTTCTTTCGGTCCCCAGTTACCCCTTCTTCTTTACTTTTTAAAAAATTTTTTTTTTCTTTTTATTTTTTAAAAGGGTCGAGATTTGAGAGAGATGGGAATATACTGTGTTTTGATCCCTTTATTTGTTCATCAATCCCTCACAGATTGTAACAATCATTTTGAATCTTTTGAAGCTTGAATATGGCCCCCAGCTCTTGAATCATCCATTTTTGTGCAGTCAAGTAAGTAAGATTTACTTTCTTACTTTCTGGGTTCTGTTTGTTTCTAAAGATAAGATGAGAGTAATTACTACAGAAAATGCTAAAACTCTGTTATCTCAAATACGAGATCACTGCTTAAAATGCAGTTAAATTTTAACAATAATTTCGATCTTTCGAAGGTTGAGTTGTTTTTGAAGATTGAATATGGTACCCAACTCTTGAATCATCCAATTTGTGTAGTCAAGTTCTGTAAGTAAGATTTACTTTCTAGGTTCTAATTTTTTTTTTTTTTTCAATTCTTTGAATGTTTGATTTCCGTTAAGGATTTGAATCGATACTGATGAATTGTTTCTGTAAGTGAGTTTGAATGTAGATTGATAATAGGGAGTCGTTAGAGCCGTATCTTCACAATGTTGCAATGGATGGGAGGATCAAGGAGGAAAGTAACAACTGTAAGTGCACTTTGAACTTAACTTTTACTGTGTATTTTGTAGGATGTAGTCTGTGAACTGATTTAGAATTCACTAATTTTAGGAAATTAACAATTGTACAATTTTAAATCTCACTAAAACTTCATTTTTTTTTTTATAAAAAAAAAAAAAAAAAAAAACAAAACAGAACAAAAAACAAAACAAAAATCTCACTAAAACTTCTTCCAAAATGATAACTATGGTCAAAATGTGATAAAATGCTGATGGGGAGAACTCCACTTAATTATTTTGCTGTTATAAGTTTCCGATTTCAATCGCTTTGTGAATCGTAGGAGAATTGAAGACGAGAGAAGATCTGATGGTGGTGTTTTTTCTATTAGGCTGTACAAGTGTTGTTTTGTTCCTTCACGGTGTCGTTTTCTTCTTCCACGTTCTTTCACAGAACGTGGTTCAATCTCTCAGGTTTTTTCCCCCCAATTTTCTTTTAATCTCTTCAATTTGATTGTGATTTCCGTTGATCCGATTCTAATTCCCCTGTTTTTCTTTTCTTTATTGAGAATCAAGCGTAACTGATAATACTTTCCATCAAAACAAACGGAGCTTTGGGTTCAATAGTAATTATGATTTATTATATGTAAATTTAAATAAACGGTAAGATTATATATAATAAGAAATAGTAATATTATGTTAAACATTTAATACATTTCTATTTGATTATGATAATAAACATTTAATTTATAAAATTATATTTTTTCTTAAATGATAATTTAGTGATATACTAAATCATTAAATTTGAGAGATAGATAGAGACCACATATAAAGTTCAATTTATTCTTTTTATAATTACAAATTTTAAAAAGTTAATTTTAAATCAACGGTTAAGATTATATATAATAATAAATATTAATATTATCTTAATAAGTATTATAAAAAAATTTTAAAATGTGAATTCGAAAAAAAATTATAAATAGTGGAGTACGTGATGGGTCAGTTTTAAGTCCTAAAATTTAGGAGAGTTGGTATGATCACTTAAATTTTAAATAACGGATAAGTAATCCTATTTGATTATGATAATAAACATTATCAAAAATTTTATAAATGTGAATTAAAAAAAATAAAAGATAAATATAATCAAGTACACATATATATATGTGTGTGTGTGTGTGTGTGTGTGGATTTAATGCCAGGGAAGTGCAATGTGTTGATTCTGTATTGCGCCCATACTTTCTTTTTCTGTAGGACTGTTTTAAATCTTGAGGTTTGTGACAAATATTGGGAGGCCCATTTGATCAAGTGAAGGAAAAAGGAAAGATAGCAACTCGACTCTGTTCTTAGTAAGGTATGTTCATAATAGGTCTTCTTCTTCTTCTTTTTTATGATGTGGGATTTTGGTATCCGATTATGAAATCTTCATCGTCTAATTTTTTTTTTTCTCCTTCACCCTACGTTTGGTCCCCATGAGGAGTAATTAAACGCATGGCATGCGTACATCAGACCAAAGCAATCTATTGATCAGTATAATTACAAACAATTGCTTATACTTTTTCCTGAAGCAATGGGAAATGGGCTATGGAGTATTTGGAGTTACGTAACTGATTAAGGTGAATTTTTCATTTTCTTAGGAACGTAACTGCAAAAAATAGAAGAATTGAATTTTTTATTTTTTTTCTTTTTTGCTTCTACTAATTTTTCTTAGCAATCAAACAGTTTTTTTTTTCCTCATCAATACTATCTTTAAATCTTACTATTTCTATTTATTTTCCTTTTATCCCTACAGGAGTTACCTAATGAACTTTGATTAGAACTTTGAGCGGTGGAGTATTTGGAGTTGATGTGAAGGCTTTTGGATGAGTTTGATTTTATTCAGAGGCGGGGCTCAATATGTTGATTTAGATATAGAAGATTAAACTTCAGGTATTCTTATGTTTTTATTGTAATGTTGTTAGCCTAGATATGTAACTTTTGGTTTTACTTTAAGGGCATTCTTGGATTCATCAGAATATTCTCTATTCTTATGTTAAAATTCAACGTTTCCTTTAGTTGATTTATCTCTTAAATTTGGATCATTTGAAGTTGGATTAATTGATCAGTACGGTCCATCTTTTACCTGTTAATTTATTACGCATAAATTTCAATTTATAGTTGAAAATTTTAGAGTTTTAAATTCCAAACTAAAAACAAAGTAGTCAGTTTCCGAAACAAATTAAATTTAGAGATCTGACCTAACCTATTGGTCTATTACTGTAGATATATATATATATAATTTCAATTTAGCCAACTGATTAATAACTCTCCGTTTTTTAAAATTCAATTTGTCTTAATTTTTTTTTATTGATATTTATAAATTAACGTTTCAGTGTACGATAGAGAGAGTAAGAAAGAGTCCATCTGATTTAAAAAATATATCTTATCTAAACTAAATCTAAACAAAAAAATTAATTACCAAATTATCAAATCAAATAAATAAATTATCTACAGTAATTCAAAATTCAAAAAATTTCAAAAAATATATCTAATTATCTATACTAATTCAAAAATAATTCAAAAATTCAACTGATTTAGATATTTGTAATTATCCAAAATTTTTATTTCTTTACTTCTTATTTTATTTTATTTTTTTAAAAAAAACAAAAAAGGGATAGCTTATCAAATTGAATAAATAAATAAAGTGAACTTGCTTACGGGGCATTATAAATGACCATGTCAATCAGTCGTCGACAATTTGAGTGAGCCATGATAATTTCTATATTTTTTTTTTTAAATTACACTTATCAAAATTTACCAAAACTCCTAATTTTAAGGACATAAAAATTCTTACTTTAGGATAATTATCACTAAACATATACGTAATATGTTTAGTGATACGTGAAAAAGGAGCTAGGTTTTTCCTCATATATGTAATATGTTTAGTTTTGAATAATTGATGGTTTGCTAATATTTTTTTTCAATTTTTAATTAAAATATTAAGTAAAATTCCTAATGATATATATGTTTTTACATTTTGTTATACCTATTTCCTGTTATTTTTTATTTCTCTCAACTCTTTTAGAGTAAGACACGAAAAGAAAAAAAAATTCCTTTCGAAGTAATTATGAATTAATCTATGCATTCATATTTTATCTCTTTCTATTTTTTTTTTTAAATTACACTAATCAGAATTTACCAAAACTCCTAATTTTAAGGACATAAAAATTCTTACTTTAGGATAATTATCACTAAACATATATGTAATATGTTTAGTGACACGTGAAAAAGGAGCTAGGTTAAATTTTCCTCATATATGTAATATGTTTAGTTTTGAATAATTGATGGTTTGCCAATTTTTTTTCAATTTTTAATTAAAATATTAAATAAAATTCCTTATGATATATATGTTATTACATTTTCTTTTACCTATTTCCTGTTATTTTTTATTTCTCTCAACTCTTTTAAAGTAAGACACGAAAAGAGAAAAAAAAAAAAAAATCCTTTCGAAGTAGTTATGAATTAATCTATGCATTCATATTTTAAATTTTATAATTATAATTTTGCTCAAAAGATATAGTATTCTATAGGGACTCAAATTTGATTATTTCAATCCTATATGAAAAGCTAGAAACATAAAATGAAAACATAAACTACAAAAAAACGAAAATAAATTAATTAAATTTTAAATATTTGATTTCCATAATTTTTTTCATTTGTACTATATGTTGATTTTATATAATTTCCCTTAGTTATTTTTAACTTAATCAAATTTAAGATTTACAATTAGGATCATACTAACTGTATTTAAAGTTGATATTTTTTTCTAAGATAATGTAATTTTCACCAAAAAATAATAAAAAAAAAAATTATTAGAAGATTATCATATCTTATCATGGGCAACATATTAGTAGATCTTGGAATATGGTGAATAGAGATATGAAGGTCCTAAAAAATGACTTTAAATGAATATGGATATACTTAGCACATAGTGTTAAGATTATGATGCATATATTTAAATAAAAAAATTAACTTAAAATATTTTTAATTTCAAATGGCACTGCGTTGCACACGCATCGCGTGTGCGCTGTGGCTAGTATCAAAAAGTGTAGAAGTTATACTTTTACAAATGTAGATTTTCAAAAGAAAATATTTTTAACTTCTCTCAAATAAATTTTCAAGTAACTGACTTTTCATAAACATCCATATTGAAGAATTCACTAAGCACAAACTGTTTTTTTCCAAAATTGACTTTTGAGGCTAGGAAAGGCATTTGGAGCATCCCAAAAGCTACGCCAAATGCCACCAAATTCCTTAACTGCTCCTAAATTCTCCTAAATAGACTTCCTAGCAACGAACATTTCATAAAAGTCCATTTTCATGAATTCGTCAAAGAGAGATTTTTTTTTGTCTTTCTAGAATGACTTCTAAGGCTAGGAAGCCCATTTGGAGCCTTTCATAAGCTACGTCAAATACCACTCAAATCATATATCATGTAGAAGTGTATATGATTTAAAGCTTACCTCTTTGAAGATTTAGGTAGTACTGTTTGGCCATCTTGCTTTCCAAATGGATTTCATGGAGCCAAATGTTCATTTGGACTTTTTAGAAGTGTTTGGTAAAATATTTTCGGTGAGCTTTTTATGAGAAGTCAATCGTTGAAAAGTCTATCCACCAGGAGTTATTATGGGTAGCTTTTAGAAATCACATTTTTGGAAGTGGATGAGGATTTTATGTGATAAATCACCATTCCTATTTTGTCTTTGAAGAAATCTAATAATGAAACAACTCTATCTTGTCCAAACCATGTTGGCACGAACTCTATTTTGCTGAGAACTCCATCTTCCATATTTTGAATATTATAGTAGTTATTTCTACTAAATTTCTTTCTTTTTCATACTTCGCTCACAATAAGAAATATTAACATTTTTAATTTCTTTACAATACTATTAGAATATATTTTTTTTCTTTTTTAATACTATTTTAATAAATAGAATGCAACTCTTTTATATTTTTTTTCATATTTACTTATGCTAGCAGCTTCAATTCTTTTCCTTTAATTTACAAAATTATATCTCAATAAAATTTTGGATAATATGACAATAACCGAAAATTAGATACACGATTTGTTTTTAATATAATTGATGAGATTTTTATGTAAATAGATCATTTTACTTATATTTTATTTGAACAGAATTTAATGTAATGATATAACAAATATGAAGAACAACATTGTCAAGAAGAAGCTATTTTGATGCATGTGAATAGACTTTTGAAATGTTACCACCAAATATACCTTCCAAACTTTTTAATACAAATGAACTTTTAAACTTTGCACTTGCCAAACACTATTTTTATTATTCTTAGTGATTTCTTAAAAAGTTC